>JAYXIM010023336.1:0-80538 GCA_037575425.1 Anastrepha fraterculus | reverse complement strand
GTTTATCCTCTTTTTATTTATTTAAAAAAAATGTCTGTTAAAATATAATGTATTTCATAAAAACTAAACGATTTAAAAAAACTTTGCACACAAACTACCAAATTTCGGTTTTATAAGAGATAATACCTGACACATTTAAAAAATTGTCAAAAATAAAGGCGATTTTTGAGAGATTTCAATTTTGCGGACCATAAATATGAATTTTCCGAATAGCACAACACCAAATTAAAATATCTGTGCGATGGCCCTAAGGGATGCACTACTCATATTTGGTTCTAGTTCGGTCGTTCATTTTTGAGCCAAGTTTTACCGATGGCTACATAGATTCGGATTATTTTCATATGGTTCATTACAAATCATCATCCAAATCACTACTTAATGGAAAAAAATAAGTTCATACTATACGAGAAAGGAAAGCCCACTTACAAATGAGAATATTGAAAAACTATGTATACATTTTTATATAATTGGTGCTTACACCTTTTTCGGCTGTTTGGGCGAGGTCCTCCTTCTGTTTGTGGCGTGCGTCTTGATGTAGTTCCACAAATGAAGGGACCTACAGTTTTAAGCCGACTCCGAACGGCAAATTAAGAGCTCTTTATGGAAAAAATGCACTCGGAGGTTTGCCTGCTAGGAGGTGACCGCGATTATACTATGAAACTTTTTCTATCTTTTGGTGTTTCATGCACGGAAATTCGAATCTAAGCACTTCCGAATAGTAGTAACGGCATAGACGACCACGGTAGTTACTTTTGCCAATCCGTCGATGTTTCGGAAAATATATGGTAATTTTAAGCATGCTTCCGATTTGCTTCAATATTCAATTTAAAAAAGAAAATGAAAGAGGAATTTTTTATTTTGTATTCTAGCAAATATTAAACATGTTTTATATTCAAACAATCGGCCAGCAAAGTCGTCCATGAATCGATTAAATTTATTTTCGAAGAGGATGTGCTTTCGTTGGGATTTTTCATTAACTTTTGCATATGAACAACGTACTTGCTATTAAATAGCAATTGATAAAAAGTGTTCAGCAATTTTATTACTCAGAAATTTATAGCATAAGTATTAAAAATAACAGCCACAACTGCAATGGGGTTTTTACGCTGCTGCGAGTATTCTGACGGACAATTTCACGCTGCCATATTCTCGCATGGTCCGCTTCGCCGATGGCACGTAGCTTTTATTAATTATCTGTTATTTATTAGCGATTGGTTAAGCATTAAGCAATCATTGCGATTTGCAATCCATTGGAAGCTACAAGGTGCTAGCCGTAATTGCACAGATCTCTATGTTCTTGCTCTGCACATTTTTACGAGACATCGTAAGGTTATTTGCAGGCAAAGAAACAAAACCTTGAGTAAAGTAGCTTTTTTCAGTTGAACAACTAGCTGTTTTATACATGACTATGACTACACTACTTATTTGATATTCGATTGCTTGCCGCATTCTTCGACGGTGGCTGCAATTCAAGCATTTCGTCAACAATTCAACTCGTTTGTATGCTCATCCGCATATTCAAAAGTGACGCGTCTAATGATGATAGATTAGCTCGACAGCCACCACAATGCAACACAAGAAACGGCTATAATACTAGTACAATAAAAAATACACGAAATTAACACTTTTTCCGTTGAGTGTTGGCTAACTTGGCATTGCTAATTTGTTCCGCCAGTCATCGTCATTCATCTTGCCCACTACCTATTCACAGTTTTTGATATAGTTTTCTAATATCAGCATTTTTGGATTTTCATGCTGTGCTTAAAGGTCAGCATCGTACACGTTTTGGGCCAAATTTTCTTTTAGCACTAATTGACCCATTAAGTGTAAATTTGTATACAAATCATCTGAACTTGTTGGTGGTGAAGACATAATTATCATATTGGTTTATATTTGAATTTGCATATGTTTTCTTGGTGATTATTATTTTATGACACTTTCGTAAAGAATTTGTTAGTAGGCGCTGATTTAAATATAAATTGGGGAATGTGGCACTCTACTTATACAAATATGTCTAAAAATACAAGAAAACCTCACCACATAAGGCACTACCTATTGTTAGACGACCTTTTCTTGAATTAGAGAGTAGAGCGCGCATATGAGATCTGCTCAGGCTATTCGCGGAAGGTAGAATTGTACGGCATCACTTGATCACAGACAAGGCAACGGATACTACTCTTGAGACAGATAGAAAACATCCTTAGAGTACTTCAAATAAGCATTCAGGCGAGTTGCAGTCAAGGCTTAATCTAACAAACACTGCGCGCATTAAATCAAAAAGAAAGTGGTGCATTAAAAGACTGCAATGGTAACACACAGTCAACAGTTTCGACACTCTTCTCTGAATTCCGTTTACCAAAACGACTTTTCAACATAATAACTACCAGAATGTAGTTTTACAAGAACGATAAAATTCATGGATTTCTGTGAAATATTATACTGCCTGATTTCAGGACTAACATGAAATTTTTGTCCAGGAATTATATTGCGCATAACACAGAGTAGAGTGTAGTGCAGATGATGATAGACGGAATACACCTCTCACTATATTAAAGATTGATCATCTCATTCACATTCGCCTCAATGCTTTAGACTTAAACGAATTTTATATTAACCTCTGCCTAATAGAAATTCAATGTGAAGGCATTTGGCTTCATAATTATATTTGATTATAAATAAAAATAAAATTAATAATAAATACAATCAACTAATCGAAAATAAAAATCAACTCATCTTTTCTCATATTTAAGTGCTGTACATGCCACTAAAATGTTGGTGGTTAGCTGTTAACTTACGAATATGCGCACCTACACTCGCAAGCGCGATGAATTTGATTAAAGCTGGCAAAATTGAATTCCGGTTAGTACGGCACTTTAGAAAAAATAACAAATCAAACACCAAAATAGATCAAAGCCAAGCAGAATTAAATGCGTGGCTCATTGAATAAAGTTCACGGTTCGGCAAATTTCAATGAGGCAAATCGGTTCACACCACGCAATTCATTCACAAATTATAAGCATAGATGACAAGAATTCCATAAAATTTTTATTTGTTTGTATTTGTTCAATGGGTTGAAAAAGAAGCATTATCTCAAAAGACAAAAGACTTCATCTCCATCTCTCAATTCACAGCGAAATAATACGAAATAATAGGAAAGAGTTTGAAGAACTGGATACAATACAACAGGGATAGTTCGAACAAAGGAAAATTCAAAAAGTAAGACTTATATATATACATATAATTGGCACGTACACCCTTTTTGGGTGTTTGGACGAGCTCCTCCTCCTATTTGTAAAGTGCGTCTTGATGTTATTCCACAAATGGAGGGACCTACAGTTTTAAGCCGACTCCGAACGGCAGATATTTTTATGAGGAGCTTTTTCATGGCAGAAATACACTCGGAGGTTTGCCATTGACTGCCGAGGGGCGACCGCTATTAGAGAAATGTTTTTCTTAATTTTGGAGTTTCACCGAGATTCGAACCAACGTTCTCTCTGTGAATTCCGAATGGTAGACGCGCACCAACCCATTCGGCTACGGCGGCCGCCTTAGACTAGTCGTAATTTTGTTACATCAACTGATCGCAGATATGAAAATGAAAATTTGTATGTACCAAACAAATTATCTTCTATTGCAAAAACGTCATAATTTAAGTTATTCAAATCATAACCATTACCCATAATATTTTTTCTTTACCTTACGCAACTTTTGTAAACTTATACAATACCATATTTATATATTTCTTACTATTGCTATACAATTTTTTGTTCAGCTAAGCCGTCGCTAGCACTTGGACTATGAACTTGTTCGTAAATAATTGATATTTTAATTATAAGAATTTAACATTTCAAATTCCCCGTTTTCCAAATCAAATTAATTAATCAACTAAAACGAAACATAATTACACTAGGAATAAGCAATTACTAATTGAGGTAGTTAAGTGGGGTAAATTTAGTTTGGAAAGAATCTAATTTCATTTGAAACAGATTTAAATTCATATGGAAAATTTCTAATTTGCCTTCAACAAAATAACTTTAGAAAAAGTTTATTTTGATTTAAAAAAATGTGAATATGAAGTATAAAGCCTACAACAAAAATAGAAATATTTCACTGAACAAATTACCTAAAAAAATCAATTTACATCAATCAGACTGCCTTTTACTTCCTTATTTAACTTTACTCTTTCTATTTATGTTTATTGTATGACTATTTTTTTGTCTGTTTCAAGCTTCACGACAAATTAAAGCATTGTTTTAGCTTAAAAATAAATGTACATGGAAATTTCAATAAATCAAAAACTTTGCTAGTGTTTCGCTATCATTTCCGTAACCGGATAAAATAGAGGCTTAATTTATTTGAGCAATATTAGGTTTTGAATTATCTTTCGCCAGTCATAGCTTCAACTGTAAAAGTACAAGGTTCGATTTATTAAAAAAATAATCATTATTTTAATAATAATAGCTACCGCTTCCACCCTCAAAAGGCGAGTTACGCTAAAATCATGAGTAAGGTCCTAAGAACAACTTTTTTACGCATATCTGGCGCTTTAAGGACTACCCCAAACAAAGCGCTGGAAGTGCTAATCAATTTACCTGCGCTAAATCTGGTAGGGAAACACTTGGCCGCCACCTCGGCGCTCAACTCAAAAGTATGGCGCTATGGAAAGACCGGTGGTTTGGCCACGCTTTTATTTTGCGCTCTCTGAATAGTCACAAACCAGAAATAGACTACTCTATTCCTAGACTTACCTTTGGAAGGCTCTTCAAGACGTGTATACCGTCAAGAAAGGAGTGACAGACTCCAAGGCCATGGAGAAGGGGGGAATTAAATTTGTATACAGATGATTCCAAGCTAGACGATAAGGCTGGCTATGGAGTTTTCTCCAAGGAATTAGGACTGGAACTATCCGTTCGACTACCAGACTACTGCAGTGTCTATCATTGATATTAGTGCCATATTCAAGGTAAGCCGTATTTGGGTTCCGGGGCACAGAGATATTGAGGGAAACTGTAAAGCTGATGAGCTAGCCAGAAAAGGTACTGCTCTTCAACTGCTCAGTGATAAAAGTACCATTGGAATACCTTTGGCCACGAGTAAACTAATAATAAAAAACAACATTATCCAAGAGGCCAATAGGTCATGGAGATATAAAGATACATGTGTAACAGCTAGGCTACTATGGCCGCAAATAAACAAGAAAAGGACAAAGTAATTGCTTAGTCTCTCAAGAGATAATATCTCGAAGGTCGTGGCTTGTTTAACCGGTCATTGGCTATTTTTCAGGCATTCCTCGAGACTAGGAGATTTCTCCCATAAATATTGCAGAAGTTGCAGAGATGAGGAAGAATCAGTTCAGCACTTCCTTTGCAATTGTCCAGCAATAGCTAAAATCAGAGCAGGTTGTCTAGGTAAATACTTTTTTAATTCTCGTACAGAGATGTCCGCCGTGGGGTTGGGATCAATTCTATGCTTCATAAGAGCCACAAAATGGTTCCACGAAGGAAGGTAAATGAGGTTCCCGTGCACCACAGTGGTATGACAACGGAACTGTAAGGTCTAAAATCTGAATAGGTCGTGTAGACCGACTACCACCATTACCTAACCTACACCCTTTGTTAGGAGTTTGGTCCATTATTTGTGGAATGCGTCTTGAAGTTTTTTCCACAAATAAAAGAATCCGGAGGCTTGTCATTGACTGCTGAGAGGCGATCGTTATTAGAAAAAAACTTTAAATATCATTTGCAGTTTCATGTCCCGGCGTGAACTCGAGCGCAGCCGAATAGTAGTCGTGCACAACTCATTCGACTAAGGCAGTCTCCTATAACCTATTCTAAAAATTGCCTTTTAAAGAATACAAATTACAAATAGTGCAGTAGGCTTTCCCCTCGCTCCTGACCCTTTTTATACAAAATGAATTATAGAAATTTATAAAACAATTTTGGAAATATTGGAAAATAAAATTTTAGTTACCATAAAGCAACACCTAAAATTGTAATCACAACAAAACTCACAACTAGCCTAAATAAGTGAATTAGGCGAAGCAGGTGGTGGAAACAAAGTAAATCAGTTATGAAATGAAATAGTTATAGAAATATTTACACAACAAATTAGGCCAAAATTATTTTTTGCATTGAATCAGAATTGCTGCCTTCTTCGTGGTCTTCGACATCACTGCTTTAGATTTGCCCAATTGGCGTTTCAGGTCGTTAAAGAAGGTGTGAAGTCATTGGTCTACAGCAACAAGCCGGCGACGATTTGTGAGCTCAGAGCCAATATTGAACGCGAAATTGCTGGAATTTCGGCCGATTTATGCAAAAGAGTGGTCGAAAATTGGGATCAACGATTGGACATCGTAAAACGTGCACGCGGTGGTCATGCAAAAGAAATCGAATTTCATACTTAAATGTATATGTTCAAACTCGATAATAAAAAAAAAATTAGTTAAAAAAGTCAAACCGTTTGTGTTTTATTCAAAAAAGTTCAAAAGTTGAAGCGCTCTTACTGAAAACCCCTTTAGTTCATCGGTGAAGTATCAATAAATAACTATGGCCCATACAGCCCAATGCTCCTTTTAATTGAGCTGCCTAAAGTACTTTTTTCTGTCCCGTACATTTTTGATTATAACAAATAACAACTTACACAAATCAAAAAAGAACATGCAGAGATATGGTACATTAACAACGAATTACGGCGTCTACTTTGTAACACCCATTTCTAGCTTTTACAGAAAATTACAACATCATGGGTTATGATGTTGACTTAATGAGCATTTCACACATTTCAGCGACATCGGCACGGTCCCGTTCAAAAAGCGCAACTGCATATAAAGATAAAGTGGCACGGATGCCTGAAAATTATGTGCGAGGAGTAGTTGCCTACAACAACTACAGCAATATTATTTTTGATAGCTGACCGCAGCTGACCGAAATTGAGAATACGTGCATATATATGTATGTGTATGTCTGTAAACGCACATGTATGTATGTAACGACCGAACCAAATTTGAAATAAATACAATCCATGCCTGCTGACTTCCTTGTAGGTGATTTTCTTTACCAAACTTAACTAATTGAAATTGGTGTATTTACTTAAAAAAATAACTTATGCATAGATTTATTGAACGGAATAATTACATAATTTAATGCTCACATCAGATTAGATAAAAAATAGGTTTGTGCAAAGCGAAACAAGTACTCGTGTAAAACAAAGCATCTGATTAATATTTCTAACTTAATTAACAATAAAAATTGATTTTAAATAACTCATAAAGTTTCCAGTTTAAACCTAAAGTCATTAGTATTTAATTGCAGATATATTACTTTGAGCTCATTACATTAAAATATTTTAATTATATTGTTACTGAAAGCATAAAACGTGAAAATATTAGGAAAAGATAGAGTGGACATAAAACTGTGAAACCAAGTGAGTAACAAAAACGGATTTGGTTGCATAAAAAATGTATAGAAATCATATTGGAAACCTAAATTAAGGTCAGTAAGCCTACGCTTAAAAGCAGAATATTATGACTACATATATGAGATAAGTTTACTATAATTTGCATTATTTTATTATGCATTGAAAAAACTTCTTCCAAAAAACATAAATCAGATAAATCAGCTTTTTATACTACAAAGGTTCTTCTATAAGTTAAGCGATTCGATCAGAAAGTTGCGTTTCAATCAGTCAATTCATTCTTTGTTTACAATCCATGTATGAATTATCGTCGTGTCACAGTATTTTCTACAATGGAAAAAATCAAATATTATGCTATGCTTGAATTTTTATTTTTGGAAGGTTTAAAAGCAAAGGAAATTTATGAATGAATATGGAAAGTGTATAAAACTTTCCGCCATCAATTACTATGATAGAAAGATGGGTTACTGAATTAAAAGTGGCCGTATAAGCCCTAAAGCCCCGTCAACACCAAAAATCGTAGAAAAAATACTGGATATCGTATTGGAAAATCGTCGAGTGACTGAAAGAGATATAGTAAAAACCCTAGGCATATCGTTGGGCAGTGTTGGTACTGAAATATTGGGTTTCTAAAAGCTGCGCGCACAATGGGTGCCGCATTCACTAATAATGGAACAAAACCTCAATGTGGCTTTCTGAGCAACATTTAGAGCGTTTTCGTAAGGATAAAGTGGATTTTACACATCGAGCCATCACTATGAATGAGACTTGGGTCTATCACCATAACCCTAAATCAAAACAAGAAGCTAAATAGTAGTGCGAACCTGGCTCTTCGACCCTGAAATGAGTTCATATCCAGAAGTCGGCCAAGAAGGTGTTAACATCAGTTCTTGTAATGCGAAAAGAATTTTGTTTATTCTGGTAAAACAATACATTCTGAATATTATTGTAATATTTTAGAGCAGACAAATTCGTTAAAAAAGACCCAGTTTGCAAAGAAAAAAATTCTATATTTTTCTATTTTCCATCAGGACAATGCACAGTGTCACAAGAGCATTTTGACAATGGCTAAAATTTATGAATTAAAGCTCAAATTGTTGGAGCATCTACCGTATTGACCAGATTTGGCCCCTAGCGACTCCTATCCGTTTCCAAAGCTAAACGAAATCATTCGTAGAAAGCGTTTTTCATCAAATTATAAGATCATTAATTTTAAGCGCAGATATATACGCGCGTAAAAACACGGCTAATAATTCAGACGCATCCTTTTTTAATAACCCCTCAAATATTTGTTTGTGAGTAACTCATTTTAGAGTTAGTGCACAGCCGTTATTTTCCAAAACCATTGAAAATTACTTTTTTCAAAAGACTTTTATTATAAAAATTATAACTATAAATCCTGATCGCGTACGCAAAAAATTCAAGTCAACGTTTATTTCAGTGCCACTAACTCTATACTCTTAGAAACGATTGATTCAAATTTGTCATTGATTTCTTCTTACTTTCCCCCAGTTCCCTGCCATAAACACCTTATTTCTGTAAAAAAACACAAAACTTGTATATCTTTTGTATCGCGGCTGCAACCAGCTAACAAAGTATACTTGTAGTCAAGAAAACTTAATAAATATTAACAGTACTTACATATTTTTGCACTTAAGATTGAATTAATATTGTCACTACACTTGCAGCTGCTAAAATATAACCTTAAATTGTTGGTGACAGGTGTTTCGCGCTAGTGTTGTCAAGCGCGCCAAGAATTGTAAGATGAAGCGAAATCCACATTTGTTTTTTATTTTTAAATTTTGACCTTCTTCTTTGCACTCATAATGAAAAAAGTAGTAGAAATTAAAAATTAATGTCGGGAATTGTCTATAGCGGAATCGGTCACATTTCCCAGTATGGGGCCAAGTTCGTAGCTTAAGTCTTTTGTTTAAAAAGCAATTGCTGCTACTTTACTAAATTCTTTCTATTGCAATAAGTTTTTGAACATCTTCACATCTTACTTGCAAGTCTTCAATTCGTACAAGTCATCAATAGTTTATTGCCATGTAAGAAAGCTATTTTCAATTTAAGATATTTTCTTCTAAACTTGAGGCTCAGAAGCCTAAAATAAATTTATTTATATATTATAATTAAATAAAATTGAACTTTCTGTTATGGAAGATCTCTGTGCAATATTTTTTTTCTTGTAAGTTTAGTTGCTCATCATTTTTTCCTGAAGAAGTGCTATTCGTAATATTATTTAAGATTTATTTTGCAATCAGTAAATAAAAAGTGGATTGAGTTGAATATTTGTTATTACTATTAAATAATTATCGCTTATTAAATATAATCAAATTATAACTCAAAACCAATTACATTTCATAAAAATGTAATAAGGGCAATATAGACTGCATGTACAAGGATTACCTTTTTAAAAAAATAAAATAACCTTTTAAATTACATTTATTAAATATAAATAAAAATTATAATTTTGAGTGATTCTTTATTTTGACCTCTACGCGCTCCCTTGCATGTCTGTTTGTATACTGTAGCTGTCTAGTTCACAAATGTCAAATATGATTGATGTACGACACTGTTTGCAAAAATTATAAATCTTTCTGCTATTTAATTTCATATTTCTTCAGCTCTTTTTATTATTTTATATTACCCTTAATTATTTGTATAATTTCACTGAATATTTTCGATTTTTTCCCCAGTTCATTATTTTATTAGCAAATTAAATTAAAACTAATTGATTCCTTAAGTTAATTAAAACGATTATGTGTTATTTTATATTTTATAATACAATTTCAATGGCTCAGAAGAAGCCATAGATCAATAACCAACCTTTTAGTACATCTTATTTATAGCATTAAATATTTTAGAGAATTAAATGTTCCTAGGAGAAAAAAAAACATAATAGCACCTCTCACAATTAAGCGAAATCAACCTTGCATAATAATTGTATCATGATTTGCAGATCACCATTCAACAAAACAACTAAGATTATATACTCGTCATTATATTTTGTCAATGTCATCGTACTAGGCCACGCATATTCTTTGTTAAGTATTTGGAAAAATTCTACTCTGATTCAAGTGTGTGCCTTTCTGTTGTTCCAAGAATGTAGACACCAAAACACTTCCAAATAGAAGATGGCTTTCACCACAGACTTTACATATATACAATAAGAAATCATGTACCTTTAATTGTAAAATTAGGCTTCTGAAATATTGTTTTCAAACTCTTTGTTCAGCAAATCAGTTATATGCGTTCACATAATTACAGATAAAATATTTAAAAAAGACCATGTTTAATGAGCAATGAATTTAAATTAAGTCTTACAATTTTACAATTCCACTCTACTATGGGTACACAGCATCTACTTTGCTTGCCATATTTATATATCTGCCTCACAATTAAAAAAATGTCAAGCTTAGCCTTAGTATGTTGTACGTATACATATACCTGATCTATCTCAAGCAGGCTATACAAAGCCTAAAGCGACCTAACACAACAAAAATAACAATGAAATGCTCCATTTTCTTCAGTTATCATGCAATTCTTAAGTGCATTTGCTCATATTTTATTTTCCCATAAAGAAGTTCGAAGACAAAGGTTTTTTTACTAACTGATTCATGGTTTCACAACAGCTTGCCTTAATCTTACGATAAACAAAAAAATTAATTAAAATATTAATATTTAAGGTTAGGTTACTTAATGGTGGTTGCCACACTCCATGAGCACGTAAAAGGCCCACTTAAGCCTCGAGGCCCATTAAGGTATCACTTATTTGTGCTCAAGTTTACCCTCTAATTCCTGATTCGTCTCTCTAATAAACGATAAAATATGGGGGATGGCTGCAAATTCCAAGTCAGCGATGGCGCGTTCTGTCAAGAGAGGAACAATTGCAGAGAAAGTTTTCAACACTATCCACTTCCGTCTTGTTTCTGGAGCTGTGACATAATTCATGAGAGAGAGATCCCACGCACTTCCCGCGTGCTCCCATTAGGCACTGCCCAATGATGATACCAAGGTACTAAAGAAAGGCCAGTCTAAATTGATGAGGGAACTACTTCTATGGTAAGTCTTTCTAGGTCAGACCTCTTACCTCACAGACGAGCTCCGCGGTTCGTCTTTTGTTTGCTTGAACGATGTAAACTGACCAGCATACATTTAATATTGCATGAGCATTTGACCGTCAAGGAGATTCCTTCTCATTGCATACCGCATAATTTAACAATTGCCCAAAAAAAGACTCGTGTCGTGAAGAAATTCAGGCGCGGTGATTCAACGCACATCTATGGCATCGTAGCAGGCAGGAATCTTGAATCCATTCATATGAACCGGAAACAAAACACCAATCAACAGTATAGGTGTCCCAAGATGAGCTTAATCCAGACAAAAATTGTTCGCGGAAGTTGCACCTCAAAGCAAATGGTAGCCCGTTTTTTTTCGAAAAATCTGGTCATGTCGCAACTGTACCACTAGAAAAACTTAAATCAGTCAATTCTGAGAGGTATACAATCATTTTTTTGCGAGAAATTTTCGAAGAATTATGGAAAACCAACCGCCGAGGAAGAATCATCCTTCACGAAGATAATGCGAACTCTCACGAATGGGTTCACACAAGAGCGTTTTGAGCGTTCAAAAGATCGAATTAATGGGTCATAATTTGGTACCTAATGGTTTCTTTTTGTTCCCAAACATCAAAAATAAACGCGAGGCCAACGTTTTTCAACGCCTGAAGTAGCTGTTGAAGCTCATTTTGGAGGGATCCACTTCAGATTGGCAAAAAAGGGTTTTGGCTTCCAAGGAAATCTATTTTTATAATTATTTTATTGTTTTCCTATTATTGGACGCAAAATATAAAAGGCAACCCTCGTATATTCTCATATATATGGAGTTTCACAAAGTATTGTTTGTTTTGTTTTGTGTTTTGAATGCCTAACGATGTTTATATGCAACACGTTTTTAAAGCAGACTCAGCAAGAATATAAATATTAATTAACTGCTTTAAATGATTAAATATCTACATCCATAAATAAATAAATATCACATAAATAAAAAAACAAAATAAGTCCACACGTGCTTAAAATATTTGCCAAATTGATTTGTAGATTTATTACAAAAAAAAAAAGCAAATAAATTTCAATGGAATCCAAATCCATCAATCAAAAGTATTTTTTCGCCAAAATAAAAACAAAAATATTTAAACACCCATCATTTAAAAAACACGGTATGCGAAGCAGGCATTCACTAAATTTATAGAAATTAAAGCTGCTTTTGCTATTGTTGTTGCTTAAACAAACAAAACGGCAGATGTTTGCATAAGGAAGAACTCTAAACCGGTAATCAATAAATTTTTCCTTTTGTCTGCTATCTGCTGAGTTATTTCTTATTTGTTTTGTTTACATTTGTTTTAATATTTCAATGCTTTTTCTTGCTTCGTTAATTTGTTATTTACTTTTTGGAATTTCTGTCTTGATTGTAATCATTTCAATTACTTAAACAAATGATGAATTAGCAATTTCTACAAATGTCAGCTTTTTTGCCAATGTTCGCCTTTTACCGATAATTTATTGATGGAAAAGTTATTGTTTGCATTTGTAAAATTTGTTGCGCTAACAGTTGTTGGCAGACTCGAACATGATTTGTTCTCCATCAACGTCAAAAATCTGCAACAGCAGCCATAGGGCAGTACACGCCGCCGCCACCAACAAATTATTTACAGCAACCTCAGCAATGGTGCCAACAATAGGAACGATTTCTCCTCTGCTGGAGCTGCTGATTTTGCTGTGGCCAAGACACGGTGGTGCTGCAGGTTTATTGATGCTTTCGACAAAAACCCTCAATCGACCTCGGCTGACCTTTTATTGGTTATTGTCTTTACGTGGCGGTTCGCGATGTCGACGGCGATTGTTAGCGATTTTTTAATCACTTCTTTTCATACATAATTTTACTTCTGCGTGCAAGTGTATGAATGTACATACTTATATATGTGCTTATGCCCAACTGGAATTTTACTTAAGGTACTTGACCACCTTATAAGTTTCAAAAAATTAAATTTTTTTTTTTACATTTTTTCAATCCTTATACTTTTAAAAATCATCACCTGAAACTGTTTTTTTAAATTCGAATTCTAACAAAGTGAAATCAGTGAAAATGTGCAGGCGCATCCTGCACTCATTACTTGCTGACTCAGCGGAAAGAAAATAGCAAGTTTTAACTTTAAACGCGTTTTTCCAGAAATTACTTTTTTTCGAATGGCGGACACTTTATCTCCGAAACTGCTTAGCCGATTTTAATGATTTTGGTCTTGTTTTATTTGTTAAGATGTTTTGTATGCCAATTTACCACATTTTGCAAAAAAAAAGTTAATAAAGTATTGCTTTTTAAGCATAACATTGTGAAAAACAGGGGTGTTTTCTTAACTTTTTTTCAAACATCCGCCCTTTTTTTATTATTTTTTTTTTTGTCAGTTTGTGGTAAATTCTCACGCAAGGAACCTTCCTTTTGAAAATTTTGTTTCTCTCTTTTGTTTTAGAATTACCATTTCTAAGATTAACTGTCCGCCGCAAGACATGATTTTCTTCAGGCCTCGACTTTGGCGCCTCCTGGATATATGTTAAAAAAAGAAATTTTAATAAATCAATTTTTTTTTGTATTATATAAGCTCTAAATAAAAATTAAAAAAAAAATTTATTTTAATATATTATACAGAACATGAAAAAAAAATTATTGAATATGTTGTACTTTTTAGCTTTCCAAGGTGGTCAAGTACCTTAAGAGTATGCGAGTATAATCTCATGTGTGTACGTGGAAACCTAAAGTATTGTGTATCATGTCTCTATTGGATATAGGCGAGTATACGAATGTAGTCACATACGAGTTGAGTTACTTAAATTAATTACAAACAATATAATTATTTTATATTATATTTATATGTATAGGCGAGGAGTATAAAGTTATATTTATTAGATTACTCATTGATCTTCCAATGGATATATCCGTAAAGAATACTATTTTTCCCGAATTGCAACACTGCCAATGGCAGTTTACGCGTTTCCCGTTCATATTTTCTTTTATGCTTTTTATTTTTTTTGCCAGTTAAAAATATTAGCAATTTTCTCTTTTACATAAAGAAAAGTATGTCTGAAAATATTTATTAAATAATAGCTTTCAGCTGGATTATAAATTCTAACTAAACCTATTATTGCATTTGCAATCTCCCCTTAAAACAAAAATAATGCATATTAATCGCTCAAATACGACTTTTAATTAAAAGTTTAGAATTAACGATGACCGTTCATTGACCCTCAAGCAGAAGAAAAAATACTTATGAAACATTTTCTATTGAAGCGTGCAAAAATAATTGTAAGTCGGCAATCAAATTAATAAAATGTGCAACGAATTCAACTGCATTATTATTAAGAAGCAAACGTGCAGTGCCAACACAACTCCTTCATTAGCGCAACGTAGAATACTCACTTATGCTAACTAAGTAGCAAAAACTCGGAGACGTTGCAAACCCGCCCAGTTAGTAAATTTTCAAAACTTCCAAAACTTTTCATGGCTTTGATAAGAATTTTATCTTGTAAGCCGCCAAGCTAAGCAAAGTCAATAGGTCAAACTATAAGCAATCAACGATAATTGGTAGTAGTGCTCCAAGCGTTCGAATTCTTTTGGACTTAGAGTCTGCTTCAGTTTTTTCTATTGTTTGCCTTTTGATTTTTGAACAATATTTGTATTTTTTTAGCTTTTTAAGCCAATACGAATACGTTTTTATTAGAAGTTGTAAATTGTTTATGAATGAATACAGCATACCCGTATAGGGTGTCATAATTTTTGCCTTCACCACTTTTATGATATTAAGTTTTCTCAATAGAGTAAAAAGAAGTTTAGTGATGTGATAATTATCATGTCCATGCTAGTGCTTAATTTAATCATTAGTTTGCGCTATAAAAAAATACTTATCATTCAGAAATTTTTCAATTTTTGTAATGTGAGTAACCGAGAGCTAGCAAAATAGGATTTTTGTTACACTGGATGATCAAGACATTCGTGAATCGCCAAATTTTTTAAACCGAATTTCGTCAGAATTGTCCCAATACTCAAAGTTAGCCTAGAATTTTAAAATATTGCACCTGAAAACAAAATGCATGATTCGGTTTTAACTCCACTCTATAGCCGGACACTTTCAGATCTTGGCGGCACCGGTAACAAAAATTTTGTTACAAACAAATAAAAGATCATCCAACGTTTACACCATTTTTCATGCACAAGCGACAAAACAGCTGTTGTTTAAAAATAATTGGACTTAGCTGTAGTCGTAAGTTGAAACATATTTTTATTAAAACCCAATTTTAATTTAAAAGCAAGTTTCGTATTTTGAGCAATAACAGGCATTCTAAAACCAACTTTTAACTAAAATTGTGCTACACAGGGTCATCCAAATGAAATAAAAAAATTATCCCAACACTATGAAGAAATACGAGTATTTTAATAAATTCATCCTGTGCCAGCTACGGCTTATTTACATATAATATTTGGATTGGAGGACCGAAAAGTAAAACTAAGACATTTGTGTATTTTACTATATGGGAGGGTAAGAGGATAAAGGATCTTTATTAAATAATGATTTAACCAAGCTTTATCGGGCATATAAATTCTCGACCTCCAGTTCGAAAAAACCTGCTTTAAAATTCTAAAGTCACGTTATTTATTTTAAATTAAATGTGCTTTTTGAAATAAATCGCAGTTTTAGTCCACTAAAACGAAATTTAAATGGTGTTTATTTTAAGACATAGTTAGTTAAAAACTGCAGGTACAACAAAACCTATAAAGTCGGACAACTTTATTATTTGGGCATTTACAAAAATTGGCTAAATTACTCTACACTCGAATAAAATAGTACAAAATACCCATGCTTTAACATAACCGTTGGACATATTTTTTCGAATTAATATCCTTTTAATGTTTCACAATTAAGAATTTTCAAAAAATCGATGTTTCGAGAGTATAGGCTTTTAAGAATATACTGTCAAATTTTTGTAGCAGGTAGAGTCAGATTTGTCACGCGGCCACTCTCAAAATTTTAAACTCAATTATCTCAAAACTACTCTTTTCGACCTGATGTTGTCAAAAAGAAAAAATGTTATATGTTGTTCACAACATCAATCATTTCAATTAATGCATATTTGTTTTATTAAAAAACTGGAAAAACCCAATTTTAAATTTAAAACCGCGTCCAATTTTTCGGGAGGGTCAACTTCAGCGCCATTTTTTAAATTATTAAAATAAAAACAAAAATCATTTTGTATGCCTCTTTTGCATGTTAAATAAAAAGCATACAAAATTTAAATATCGTTTTCAACTTGTTTTATTGTAAAAAAATTCTAGAAAATACCCTAAATTTTCGAGCTCTAGACCACCGGGACCCCTTAATATGAGTGTAAATTCATATTTTGTAAATTGGTTATTCTTCATCAAGGGAAGTTTTAATTCATTTCGATATATATATTTCTGCGATATATTTTAGGAATTTACTATGATACTACTGTGCCCATCCGATTCATGGTATTTAAGGTCAAGCCAAAAGGAAAGGAATTATGGAAGTCAAAATTAATTTATATCGTGTGGAATAGTTGGAAAACTGAAAACCCCATAGATATGCACGAAATGGAGAATGATTCTCCTCAACAATTTAAAAAAATGTGAAATAAGAATTAAAAACTCTTGTGTGTTAAAAATCGTAACTTGAAACCAATACCACGGATGCTCACACCGCTTACAGGTAGCAACGATTGGAGAACTGTAAAGATTTTTTGGAGTTATATCAAAGTTATTTTGACAAGATTGGCAACCACAAAGATATGAGTTCATTAATGAAACCTGAATTCGTCAATAAGACCTGGATTCCAACAAAAGTCGATGCAATGGATAAAATGGGGAGAAGGACATCAAAGATATTCAAAATGGAAAAGTCGTCATTGAAGAGTATGGCTTTCATTTCCGTAATATCAAGAGAATTTTATTAATTGATTGTTTGCCTAAAGGGACAACGAACGACCAGTACTCTGAGTTAGGCACGTGAGGCAGTTGACAAGTTGGCGCGCGGAGTATTGATTTTACAAGACAATGCGCCAATTCACCCCACATGCTACAGTATTCACAAAAAATTGCCCCCGACCCTACAGTGCGAATCTGATCTCAAAGTTTTTTTTTCAAAACTAAAAAAAGGAGTTACGGGGTCAAAGATTTTCGGACAACAGTGAGATGGCCGAAGAAATCTTTTTGAATATATATCTAAAGAATATTTTTTTCATGGCTTTACCTTGTGCAAAATGTATGCATTTCACTTGCAGAAGAGTACATTGTAAAATAGAAATGTAAAACCATACTTTTCATTCATTAAATACTTTAGGCTGTGAACTTATCAACCGCCCCTTGTGCGTATAAATAAATACCATTCATACATCTATACAACTTATTGTTGTTTACTTTCACGACATGTAAGTATTATATACATATATTCGCTTAATATAAATAAAATGTGATGCCATTCAAGATACCTATTTAATATTTAAAATTGCATTAATTTTTTTAATTTATTTTTATTTTTGGTATGCTAAATTTATACACACCTAATATTTTGCATACAATTTTGCTCAATTAAGGTGCCTTACACATGTGCTTCGCATACCGTTTTTTTTTATTTTTTATTTTCTTAATTCTTAAAAACGAAAAAGGCAAGGTAAATGAACTCGTTAAATGACACTGTGCTAATTGCAAACAAGATAAACATTGATTCCAGTAGATGAACCCACGTCGAAGATTATACCTCCGAAAGCATTGAATGAACGCAGAATAAAATTGTTTAAGTATTTTATCTGTAAAAGCGTTCACTCTGAATCGAGACAAGTGCGTTTTAAAGAAAGTACAGAACATCTTATGAAATTAATGGGTTAGGTCACAATAACGGCAGACAAAAAGAAGCATTTTTTGGAATTTTTCTTAGCAGAACAACGGAATAAAGCAAAATTCTGAAAAAACTCACGTATTATGTTTTAAAAATTATATATTTTTTTTCAGTAATATATTATTATTTATTTTTTTAGTATATATTATGAAAATAAAACGCGGCTGCACAGTTTTTCTTCTACGAAGACTCTTTTTTGACGGTCCAACTGCACTGCAAAAGCTACATAACTTAGTCTAAGACACAAGTCCTACATACGGCGCGTTTAAAAAAGTATGTAACATATCAGAAAAATCCATCCAGGCAACACCTAATTGTGATTATACAGTTGTTAAAATGTCAGTTCAATCAGTCAAGATCTGTTAGATTTATGAGTCTGACCGAATTAAAAGATATCAACTCATCGTCGTTCTCAACTCGTTGGCTTTTATCCTTCGACTATAGGGAAAATTTCAAGCAAGGATCTTAGCTTACAGGTCGTGCAAGAGTTGAAGCCAAATGATCATCAGTTCCGTCGTATTTTTGCTGATTGGGCTCATTGAGATTTACAGGGTTTGATTGAAAAATAATCGCCACATTTTTTCAAATCCAATTTTATTCCTCTGTCTATTAGTTATTGGGAGGTTGATATGATTATGAATTCGTCTGCTGACTTTGGCCTATCTTGAGATCTTTGGATGATGTTACGAAAGATTTCGCTAAACTAAAGAATTCCACAAATAGATTTCGATGGTCTTTCGACAGCACTGTTTAAAAATTGTTTTGCGCTATCCTCTCCAGTTGATCTTCATCTCACCATTACTATATCTCCACGTAATTTTATTGCTGAGTGGAAATTGGCTTTTATTACACCAATTTTTAAAAGCGGAAACAAGAGTGATGTGAGCAATTATAGATTTATTTGCAAGCTTTCAACTA
Source organism: Anastrepha fraterculus (assembly GCA_037575425.1). Lineage (NCBI taxonomy): Eukaryota > Metazoa > Arthropoda > Insecta > Diptera > Tephritidae > Anastrepha > Anastrepha fraterculus. The sequence continues at coordinate 61,244 of JAYXIM010023336.1, read as the reverse complement.
GTTTTAAGTTGTTTGAATTTTGCAGTCAAGAGCTTAATTTATCCCACCCAGTACAGTTTCATCCTTGGTAGTTCGACTGTTTCTAATTAGGATGTTTTCTCAGACTATTGCAAATCAACTTTTTATAAAGTTTCCAGAGGAATGTTGTATATACGGATTTCTCTAAGGCATTTTATAGAGCTTCGCATTCAGCCATTGTTAAGAAATTAGCATGCCTTGGATAATCTATCTTAATACCCCCAATTAGAGCGCTGCGTTAGATTTTTTCCATTTTGACTTCATAAGAACTCTGTATGCAGGGAATGCACACGTCATGAGAGATCTGATCGAATTCAATACTATTTACAAATCTATTGGAATTGACTTTGCTTCTTCTAAACACTCTTTCATTAAACTTCTTATTTATGCCTATAAATAACTCGATTTAGGATGTTTTGTTATATTTTTATTATTGATTAAGATTATTATCATGTTATTTGTTAAAACATATGTAAGTTTGTAAGGCAATTTGTTTTTGTTGACTACTTCAATAAATAAATAAAAGAAAAAATAAAAAAATATTATAGTACTTATACTTATACACACTGCATTCCAAAAACAAGACAACTTTATATAATATAATTATACCTATGTTGCCATCTTTTGCCATTTTTTTTTTTTTTAATTCAACATACTAGTTTGTCTTGTTGTGCAATAAGGAAGGCATTTTGATGTTAAAAACGTTTCTTATTGCGTCAGTTTTGTTAGTATATTTTTTACTGCACCAAATACTTCAAAAAGCATAGTTATGGCGATGATTGTTTACCGCGTAAACAAATTTACGACAGGCACAAGCGAGACAAACCAGTGAATTAACCTCCGAAAACATCGTAAAAGTGTGCGATCCCTTAAGAATAATACAAAATCTTCTGAAAAAAAATATTTCTAAAAATGGCATAGCTAGCTGGCTTGATAACTTGGAAATACGCGACATTTGTGAATGGAAACAGAATATAATGATTGAAAAAATGTGAAAAAACCTTTTTGCCGCAACGTATTTTAATTTCGAAGTAATGCAATTTAATTAATTTTAATATTATATATACCACGCTTATCATACCTGTTACATTTAAATGATCAAAATATTAATCGTGGTATTAAACTGTGGTGACATTTTATTTTTAGCGTAACACACACGGGTTTGTGTGCAAAATTATGTATGTATTTATGGCGGTGAAATATTCGAAGAATTCAAGTGCGTTATTCATATGGTTCATTTAAAATACTCTGTTTTGTTTATACTCGTACACTTGTGCATGGCTGTATGTATCTTGAAAGGTCATTGCCTATAGAGAATGAATATAATATATGGTCAGTAAAGTGGGCAAATGGTCTACGCAAGCTTTTAGAACTTCAATAATGAAAAGGTAGATTCCAACTCAATATTATTTATTTATGTATAGGTATTCCTTTTTTTTGTTTTCAATGTAAAATCTAATCAATGATCAATACAACGGACTCCTCTCTTAAGCGGACACTTTTTCAGTACATACCACATATCCTTAAGAATATTTTTTCATGAGCCAATATCCATAACACCTAAGCCCCCTTATAATTTATTTTTCACTTCTTTTACACTTTTCTCATAAGCGGACACCTCCTATAAGCAGACAAATCATTCATTACCTTAGGTGTCCGCTTAAGAGAGAGTACCTAAACCAATATCTAAATAAGTTTAAAAATGGATCACAAATAATGGATCTAGAGAAGCTTGCCAACGTAATAAAAATGCCAGTGCCACAGCCGCCTGCCAGAAATATTATATTAAAATCACTTTTAAAAATGCATGGTTCAATTTCAAATGTTTTAAAGCTAGGGAGCTATCCTTCAAATATCCGAATAATTTCAGGAAATCTAACATTGCAGATGATAAGCAAAAATATCTACAGGCAAACCAACTTTATAGAAACGCATGTGAAAAAGTAAAGGTATTGATCAGCATCTCAAGCTCCTCGCACTCATGTATTTCGGCCTCTCGTTTCTTCTGTCGGATAATACGTCTCTCTTCCTTTCTTAACTCTCTGTAGCGATACCAACTGTTTTTTCCGGCTCGCCGGAAGCCGTTTTCTCTTCGGCGGCGGTACGTAGAGAACGAGTTGCTCCATTGCTCGTGCATGCCGGTTTGTTGGGGAGTACTCTCTGAGAGCAGGAGTGAGAATCGAATGGCAAATCTTCTGGATGTCTGTTGTGATTGAAGCTTTTCGATGCCGAAAATCCTTTGCGTAGGTAGATGTACGTTTTTTGTTGCACAGAGGCGTGTGCGCAGTTTGGCTGCAACTGCTCTGTAGTGGTCCGAGTCGATGTTGAGTCCTCGGATCGTACGTACATCTAATACACTAGAAGCGTGTCTTCCATCTATCACAACATGATCGATCTGGTTTCGCGTTTTTCGATCAGGAGACAGCCAGCCATATTGAACAGTTGAGGGGTATTATTTGAGGACTTTATTTATAATATTTATTTATTTATATAAGACGGCGATGTTGCCTTTGTGTATTCTAGTTGAAGTAGTTAAAATTTTATACGAAAGATATCGTTTCTTGTTATTTTTTTTGTAGGAAATCTGGTTGGTTAGGTTCCATTCAAGGCGGTGTTTTGTATATAAATCTTCTTTAATGTGATTCATTGTCAGTAAAGTTGGAATTTGTTGTGCTCAGTACTGGTCAGCGCAGTGATATTCAAATATATTGGCATGTGTAAGTTTTTTCAATTCTTCTCCAATTCGTTACAAGCGTTTTGACGATCTTCTATAAAATGGATTAATATACAGAAGGATGTAGGAATTCTGTCGTATTCGAACGACAGATGGCTTGAGTGAGAAGCTTTCTTAAGTCAGGAATATGTTTGATAATCTATATATATAATATGTAATATTATGAGACTGGCACTAAACCGATTTGTTATATTTTCAATGAATTATGTATTTGGAGCGTAACTGAAATGTTTCAAACCACATCACACAAGCTCCTGATTTTGCCTTGAGCCTTTGTGGCCACCGTGGGAACTCTTTGCTTTAGGAGCAATCCGTCTAACCCAATCTAACTCATCACCTTTGTTCAAATCTTAAAAAGTCTTTTAACCAAAGATGGGATATAAGTTTCCCAACTAAACCAACATTAAGTATTTTTAATAAAAATATCCATAAAACCAATCAAATAATAATTATTTTACTAGAGCACTTACCATTGTTAATATAAATGAAGCCGCTTCTCTTTGATTCACTAAGTAATTTGAACTCCGAGAGACTTAGAGCGAAGTCTTTAAGTCCTTATATTTTCTTACTCAATGTAAAATTGTTTACATTAATATATATATGTATGTGTGCAGTATTTTTTTACAAATTCGTTACGTTCACTTTTTTACACAGTTGGTTGGGGCCTTCGATAAGAAACCTTCAAATTAGAAACTGTTTAACACATTTAACTGAGATGGCACAGTCACTTTGAAGAATTATTTTTATTTTATTTTTGAATTATGACAAACTGCGTATATGAACATATTATATGTATTCAATTTAGATGACTTTCAATATCACTGACAACAACAACCAAATGAGGAATGGCAACAGGTGATTGCAAAGACATCATAAATATCTACAGGCTGAAATCTAATACTTATGTATCATATGTATGGTCTTATGAGTGTAAATAAGAACGACAGCATCGAATACCGCAAGCCACAGCTTGAGTGACAATTCCACATGTTCATAAAAAAGTGTGGCAGGAAGAGTGTGCTCAATTTAATGATTAATAGTAAACAAAGTGCAGATGCTTTAACTGCTACCCACGAAACCACCCTTTGCCTTCTTTCTACTGTTTCTTAATTCATATCTGGTTACCGCAAAGTAAGGCATTATTTTCATTTGTGGAAATGTGCGCCAATCGACATGCACTCAATTATCTCGTTGCAAGTGAATTGAAATAAGGCAAAGTAATTAAATAAAACATTTCTGAAAGGATATTCTGAATGAATATATATAGATGGTGTTTTCGTAAATTAATCATCCAATTTTTTTTTAATAACTTTTTTACTAAATAAGAACAAAATTATGCTGAGTGATGGAAATGTTTATTTTGACCTTTACGCACTTTAATGCTTGTATGTTTGTATACTGCAGCAGTATAGGGGATAAGTGTCAAATATTATTGACGTACGACGCTATTTGCAAAAATTATAAATCTTCCGATATAATTATTAACTGCGCCTCCTTGCATAAACCTCAGTTCATTAGAAAGTGCATTTAGCCCACTTTGCCAAATATTCTCTTTGGGTCACTAGCAAAATTTTCGAATTTATGCATTCTTTGGGTGTGGTTTGTGTGGCGGAGGCATCATTGGCATTGAAAACTCGTGAATTTTAGGTTCTAGCAATATGTGCAACGTTATATTCTTATTCTTCTTGATTGGCGCAATAACCGCTAAAGCGATTTTGACCGAGTTTAACTAACCAGCGTCAGTTGGACACAACAAGTGAAGTCAAGTCCTTCCTCTTCCTCTGCTACCACCAACTTGTACCGCACTGAATGCTTTTAGAGCCGGAGCGTGTGTATCCTTTCGGACGACATAACAAAGCCAACGAGGGCGCTGGATCTTTATTCTGTACTATGTCTATGTCAAAGATCAAAGAGCTAAGTGTGCCATCGCCCGTTATACTCACCGCCACCAACGTGCAAGTGCCCAAAAATCTTAGGTTAGGTTAGGTTTGGCAGCCGCATCGCACATAGAGATAGCGATGCCACTTAGACCACGAAATGGGTCCGTTTTGAACCACAGGGGCTGGGCTACATTTCCCCTTCCATATTGAACCATCCTAAGCTTTTGACAAAGCATTAAAGGTTGTTGATACCTACTGTGTATAGATTATCTATATTCATTAAAAAGTAGGGTCTTAAATATCGATTAGTACTTCTGGCTGGAGACGGGCATGTGCAAAAAAGGTGTTCAATTGTTTCCAACTGTCCTGCAACTAATCGTCCATGAGACAATGTCCTGTGAGGGCCCATACTAAGGTCCTAATTTGAAGTCTACTCAATTTTATAATATTTTTGGATTGGCGCCAATGTAAGACACTCTTTGACAGGCTACTTAGCTGTCTGATAGATTGCAGATATCTGTTGATGATATTCTGTTTATCTCTAACCAGCTAACCAGCATCATGAATAGCGTTTATTTCCGCTTGAAAAACACTATGGTGATCCGGTAGTTTAAAGGATTCACCGATAAAAAGCTCTTCGCAATATAACCCTGAACCTACATCAGTGTCCATTTTAGATACGTCAGTGTAGATCTTAACGGGTGTGTTGGATGGTGGATCTTCTTCAAGCCATTCCAGTCTAGAAGAAATTTTCATTAAGAAATTCCTTTCGAAGCAGGTCCAAAAATCTTCCGCTGAATCTTTCTCTCAAACACTCAAAGGAAAGTCATATCGAAAATTGTCATCGTCCAACTTCTACGCCATACGATAGAACGGACATGATGAGAACCTTATAAAGTGTTATGCTCTAGAGCACTTAAAACAAATAAATACTTTGTTGAAACGTACCTTTGTGATTGTATATCAAAACCTAAGCTGGTACATCGCATATCAAGCGTCACTAAAGAACGTAAACTATGTTGGATAACCTTGACGTACAGAAAAATATTTGTAATATGCAATCGAGGCAGGAATAAATAATTTAAGAAAATCAGTAAATAAAACCATGTAAAACACAAATAACAATTAATAAAACCAAAATTATTCACTTCATGGAATTTTTATATATTCACTGAAAAAAGATACTTTGAATATGGACTCAAAATGAATGAATTGTATTTGCATGAGCAAACTCTTAATGTAGAAGACACCTACTTATTTATTTGAGGAGCTGATATCGTTAAGACCACGCAGACGCCATAGTCTAATTGTGCCAAAATACAAATTACTATTAAAATTTTAATGTAATTTAGGTTTAAGTTAATTATTGTTGAAATTTTATCTGTATAAGTAGATAAATAAAAAAAAAATTTTTTTAAATATACATACCTGTAACAAAAATACCTGTTACATATAAAACACATACGCACTATGGTATATGTTTGTGAAATTGTACACAGGTACATACTTTGAAATGACTGAGATATTTTGCCAACACATTTGCGACTTACAAACATAATAATATTCAAACACGTATGAATAAGTATCCAAATTCGACTTAAACGCTATTTGGATTTGGATTAAACGGCAGCACAAGACACCAAATAAGGCGAATGATCATTTACAGTGGCTAATTAAAACACTACATCGCCCAAATAACACCGACCTAGTCACACCTTTTTTTAACCTTTTTGTAAGTGTTGCAAATAACCGTGACAACCAACAGAATTACAAAAAAGTAAGCGCTCAGGTGGGCAGTGTGACAAAGTTAACTGTTTACGTCGAAACAAAAGCGAAATTGTTTAGTCGAAGAATGTGAGGCAAAGCGCCAGTTGCCATCTTTGGATGCCTGTGAGCTTTACAGCGAGGGATACGCTTGTATGTATATACATACGAGTATGTATGAGTGTATAACTTTTTATATGCACACTATCAGGCCATGCTTAGGTATTAAGAGCAAATTACATTTAATTTTATTAACGTCCACTCGTTCCGAATCGTAGCGTCAGCACTTCATTTGAATTAAAACATGGTTTCATCTCAAATGTTTAAGATAATTGACAAACCATCAAAAGCAAATCCCCATTAATCCTATAAATACATAGCTACATATGTAGGAATGTGTATGGGAGTGCATTTACGTATGTATAAACGTGTAAGGCGATGTAATCTCTATTGTTCTCTGGGTGTTCCGTGCTATCAAGTTTTACTCTTGTCGGTAGTTACAAGTTCGCCGATGGCTAAATGTTTCGTGGTCATAACTGTCTCTAATTTGCCATAATTGAGACAAATATTTCACCATTCACCATTCCCTTTCCATGCCTAAGTATTTAAAAATACTGGCTAAGTTGCGAAATGAAAATTAGATTCGATTTTTGGACGTCACTTTGATGTAACCAATCAAAGATTTTCAATTCAAAGGATTCAATGATATATTCACAGTTGGTCGATTATGTTGCCAAAACTCACGAAAAAGTGTTAACCCTTTTTTTTTTTGTTTTTTTTTTGTCTTTCTATTGTTCGTTTTTGCAGCACAATAATTATTCAGGCTCTGTAGTTATTATTGCACCTAAGAACAAAAACGCACAACTGGTCCAACAACATTGTTTTTATGAAAGGCCGGTTGTGGCTATGCTTTAGGAGTATCTTCACGATTCAACTACTAACCAAATGACTTACAGGTGTCAGAAAGAACTAATCTTTCATCATGAGTGCATATGGTTGTGGATGGTGATGATTACGTGATACCAAGTGGTACCGGAGGAAACCGCAAATGCGTTTTTCATTTTTGGCTTCTGTTGGTCTTTCAATCACAGGTCGTCTTCCGATTTCCACATCGAGATACACATTTCCGCTTGAAAATTATTTAACCAAAGATCCACTGATTTTCAATTGCATTTATTCGTACCCATATATAATCCCTATTTTAAATTGAAAGAAGCATAGTACGCGCAGATCAGTAGAAACCTATAGTAGTTCTAAATAATAATAAAGCAAGCATAATGTTAGAATCACGCATCCTAAATAATATATTATTAACTACCACTCCACAAAGGCCTAACCCACAGAAACCAAACTATACTTAAGCTTTGCCCAGGGAGGCCATATTAGACGATTTCGCGCCCAAAAACTTGCGTAATCAGTTTTTAAAACAACATGTTTACTTTTATTTGCATTGTTTCGAAATTAATTTTCTGAAGACCTAATTTAGTTTTAACTACAGAAACTCAGTATGAAATTAAATTGGTTAGCCCACAGCAAAAGAAAACGCGCCGATTGGAAATATTTTCATAACGTTTTATGCAGCAACCATTTCCCATATAAAAACACATTGTCCTTCAAGTTGAATAGGTCAAAATAAGAAAAATATATTGATATGAATGTATGAGAAAGCGATTAACAGTTTGCTCTCTTACGATTATTAATAGTGAAGTTGCTAGTCTCCCATCGGACGCGTCCCCAGGGGGCGGATAGGGAATACTCAACCGGTATGTAGGGTAGATGGGAAATAAAATACCACCCGCGGAACAAAACAGGCAAACATGGCAAAAATACTGCAATCGAGTGGAAAAAAACCCATTCAGTGTCTGTCTTACAAATGAGCGGCTGTTTGGTCAGCGCCTGACTCAGAATGAGCGGATGTACTTAGAAGAAGGAAAACTCTACTCCGTCAATGGGTAAACACGCACGAAAATCCTGCGATAGTGATTTATAAATTTTTTGTAAAGAAATGTCGCCTAAACTGGCTTTGCATATCCATAGCAACAAACAATAACTGTATTTAAAAATTAAAACGAAGTTCAGTTTTTATTTTACATTACAAAAATAAACGTGAAACAATATACCATTTTTGAACTTAAATTGACTAAAAGATAATGCTACTAATATATTTATTAGTGCAATTAATTGTAAATACATTTGTAATGAAGCTTCAATACCGGCGAAGCGATAGCAATGATCTGCAACCAAAATTATTACAATTGTTTTTCTACATAGTGTGCTGATGGCCAAATAAATTTATTAATTCTACTTTGAGACAAAATCATCAGCATCAACGTGATGGTCATACAACGTACAAACTTATATAATAATACATAAAAAAAGTTGTATACGATTATGCATGTCATAAATTACCGTAAAGTAGAGCGAAACTGGCTGGCCATCAAAACCAAAGTGTGCCACTGCAATGAATGCAACGAACCCAACACTGTCAGCCAGCCAATTTGTACGACTATTGGCAAGAAGCAAAAACATTGATGTGCAGGTGGCAACTGTAGGTCCGAGACTGATGTAGTACACGGCCGGCAGATGACAGTGGGCAAGTGTTAAGTGAGTCGAGAGGGTATCAGCTGGAAAACTGTGAATCGCTTTAAGTAATTAAAATACCTGAAACGCTTCATTTCGATTTTTATCAAGCGGCTGCATATACCACATAAATTAGTTTTTTGTACAAGTTGTTGCCGTAATTGTTTTTTATTTTTTATTTGCTTATTTGTTATATTTTGGTAAATATTTCCAATAAATGTGCAGCGATTTAAAATTGCATTTAAGCGAATACATTTGTATAGGGTTTTTAACCATTTTACTATTAATGAGAAGCCCAAGTAGAGAATAAATGAGATAAAACATAAATAAGAAAAAAACGCAGTCTTTCAAATAAAAAGCATTAAATATTTTATAAGCTGATTTCAGTCATGAACAATACACATTTTTCAAACCCCTGAATTCTCTAGACATTCACATTTATTTTACAATTTACCATTTCTTTGTTAATGACATTAAAGTCATTCCAATTAATTTTTTTTTTAAATAAACTAAAATTGAAATAAATCACCCTTTCAGGTATATCATCCACGCGGAGCAGTCATCTTTGTTACGCCCTAAAGTCTGTAATCTTTGTTAGACCTTAAAGTCCTGAATTATCCGCATAACATCGATCTTTCAAGGATCTTTAATATAAATATATAATTGGCGCGTACACCCTTTTTGGGTGTTTGGCCGAGCTCCTCCTCCTATTTATAGCGTGCGTCTTGAAGTTGTTCCGCAAATGGAGGGACCTACAGTTTCAAGCCGACTCCGAACGGCATATATTTTTATGATTGGAACCTACGTTCTCTCTGTAGATTCCGAATGGTAGTCACGCACCAACCCATTCGGCTACGGCGGCCGCCATTAGAAGTTATTAGAATGAAATTCCATACACTTTCTATGTTTTTCTTTTAGGCAGTATATGTTTTTCCTTTAGGTGATAACACCGAACACTGTCGGTGATAACGCCAAAGGTCGGTCTAAATTGATGAGAAACATAGTTCTACGTTCACTCCTTCTAGGCCAAACCTGTCTGGTTACCTCACTGGTGAACTCCGCGGTCCATCTTTTGTTGACCTGACTGATGTAGACCGACTTGATTCAGAGCTTGCTTGAAGTTAAAGGAATGTTCACCCAATGGGTAGAGTTGACTGCTTTAAGATCAGTTTATCTCATTGCCACCTCGTCCGCGATGCAATTTCCAGGAATGTATATGTGTAAAGCGACGTATGAATGTTAGTGATGTACAACTTGGTCAGCTCATTTAAAATAGCCCTATATTCAATTGCTACCTTGCAGGTATTATGGGGGGTATTGGATGTGTTATTGCATAATGGCAGACTGACAATCAGAATACATATATGTATAGTGATCGGATGTGCTACAGCGAACGAGAACGGGATCCACAACGCAACCTCTTTTGTAGCTATTAATAATTTCTGGGGATTAAGAGAAGTAAAATGCTAGTGATAGGGAACTGAATAAACTCCCAGTAAACTTTTCTAATTAATAAAATTTACAAGAGTTCACTCTTCCTTCCATTGCATAAATTTATCAATGTAAGTGTACTTCGTATTGTATATTTAGTGTCATATATTTTCATTTAACACAAAAAAATTAATAATGTTTTCAAATGAATTCTTATTAAACGAGGTCCACTGCATATTTAATTAATAAAGACTTTTAGTGTGCGTGTCTATTAGTCCGCGATTTTTCACCCACAACCTTCAAATTACAACAAAATCAATCTACAAGAAATTCAAGTGCAACAAGAAATTTGAATTTTCGATTAATTCCACTTCTCACTAGCAAAGTTAATTGCATGCTGTCGTTGTAAGAATTTTATATAATTTATGTAGTATTTGACCACTTTTATTTATATGTGTATACGAACTACACACAACCATACATAAGTATGTTTTGTCTACAAAACTTTAGCTTAATTGTGGTAGATGATATGACGACGGCACGGCACTTCTTGCTGATCATTCGGTGGTAAATGGCTAAAAAATCAAATATTACGCAAAATAAATTGCAGGATAAAAATTCGTATTTTGTGGATATTTTATTTAGAATATTTAAAATGTAGTTATAATATTGTATTTATTGAGAGCCCACTTTTTTCTAAACTTTAATGCATGTTTATATTTAGTGTTTCAGTTTTTTACACGTTTTCATTTTTGTCTTAATAAATATTATTTTTAAGTTTTTAGTGTTATTATTTAACAGCAAATTTAATTCACATTAGTCGATTTATTTTTTCATATTTCTTCACTGGATATTTTTTTTACATATTCTCCAAATTTCATGGTCATTATAATATATGTACGCAATTTCTTTTCACACTTTCGCTATTGATTTCACTAATTATTTTATTTAATTTTGCTTCTTTAAAACCGTATAATTAGCTTACAAAATATCCACAACCTTAAACGATGAGTTACTTCACAACAACGAAAGAGTTTGACAACACACTTTGGCGACGCAAGCTACACTGAGTGTTTGTTGACGAACGTATCAACTCCAAGTCTTTTTCGGCCTGAGCTGCTTCACAGTTCGTTTGTTATTTCATACAAACATGTGCACCTACATACCCGTAACATTAAACGTGTGTACGTGTACGCCGGAAACAACTTTGGCGTCTCGGCTCTTATCCCAATCGCCTTTACTTCGGTTCGTGTTAGTGTTACTCGTATGCTATAGCTTCTTTTTGTACATTTCTCAGACACCTTTTGTTGTTTTACTATACAAATACTTAAACTGAACCTATTATGCTTTGGAGAGTGTAAATACTTATAAAGAGAAGGTAAAAGAGTAAGCATCATCTACATCTACAAAGTTTTTATATTGGTGGTAAACTTCTCTTAAATACTTATCTGCAACTGAGGCGTACTGCCACAATACTCGTAAAACTTTAGTTATTAAACAATATACATATCTTTGTAAGTATTTAATTATTACTCGTGTACTACTGTTATCTTTTATATCATGTGCACTGCTCTAAATTTAAAATGCATTGTTCATTTCAGTGATAGTGAATTTTTGAAGAAAGCTGTATTGAGGATATAATAAGATATAACTACGGTACTTATTCGTTCTTTATTATATTCGTACAGAACAGTACGTTATTTGAGAACTCTGAACAATCGAGAACATAGAAATGTTCTGTATTTCAGAATGTGTTCTACATTTCATAGAGTTTCGGATGAAAAAAATATGATACCCAAAATTATTGCAAGACAAAACAAAAAAGGTTTATGTAAGAGGGTATATATTCTATTTCTTTGGCAACACTGAAATTACATTGGAATTGGCTGTCAGCGCTGAAGCGGCACTCTCTTCGTCGAGAGAACGCTGTTAAAACATGATTTTTTATAACATCTTCTTTTATTACCACTGCAGCGAAGAACACATGGATGAAAATTTTTGGTGAATATTTTGATAAGACAAAACAAGCAAAACGTTGGTTTTATTATCTATCAACAATTCTTCCGCGGCTGTTAGCTACGATAGAAATACCAAAAATGACCTATTACATTTGAAAATATATTTATATGTATATATGCGTATGTACATATATATTCCGGTTAGAGTGTCTTATGTCAGTATTATTACAAAGTCAGGGGTGAACGATTATTGGCGAAAATTAATTACTTGTATTAATGAGTTTCATCAATCAATGACAATATGAGCCCCCACATGAATTCTGAATATTCAAAATGCGCCTGCATAAATAAAATTATCTCATTCAATTATTCGAGTTATATAAAAATATCAATATTCAGTGGGTATATATGCATTGTTTCAGAGTATTAATTACCTAAGATCATAAAACACTTCAGTTCTTAAAACAGTTGTGGACATTATGATAAAGCATTTTATTTCTTTTTAATTCACATGTCATTTTGACACCAATACTTATTTCGCCCAAAATTTTCGTGTATCGTGGTCGGTATTGAGTTGCTATAACATTGTAAAAAGCAAAATTTGGTGAATTAAAATATTTATTAAAGAATTGGTTATTAGCTTCTCTATGGTGATGTTCCACTGATATGAGCTAATTGTAACGCATAGAATGCCTATACAAATGTCAATGGATGAATATACAAATATTTTCGATATAAACGAAGGGCGCATTCACACTCTTATTACATGCTTTCTTTTTCTACTAAGAAGTTATTTGTTTTTAACAGCGTCATGCGTGTAAAATTCTAATAAAAATGCAATCACCAACGCCCGTAATATAACTTTCGATTGGGCACCTGGAAGACCTATATGTATTTACATGCATTTGTAGGGGAATATGTGACCAATGCGCTACATTTATAATTCATTTTTAAGTATCGCAGGTATATATTTTTAATTTCTTACCTTTTTCATGGATTTTGGTATGCATTGAGCTACCTACAGAAGCAAAATTAATCGCTGAAAATTTTTTGGTTTGTGAAAAAAAGAATTTTTTTGTTTTGTTCTTTACTTGACTCATTTCGAAGAAGACTGAAGAAAAAAAGTTGATTACAATGAAGTTTATGGTAAAGTATGAAATGATATTTATTTAACATGGATTCGGTGAAAGGCAAGCAAAACATTTAAGAGTATAAGGGATTTTTTAGAGCTGTTGACACTTGGAGTAATTCGAAAAATTAGCCCGTTTTTAGAAAATATATCCGTTTAAACCTAGGACTTTCGTGTGTTTTTCTATCTCAATGGATGTATAATATTTAAAAATTTATCAGATTCGTTACAGGAACATGGTTTGGAATATCTAGTGGGATTTCTAATTAATAAATCAAACTTGCGAGTTGAAGTTTCCAACGGAAATACATAGACGGAGATGGATCAATTGGGTGGGGTGGGTTAAAAACGAAATTCAAAGTTTTTGCTTAACTTAAAATATATTTCAAGTGTCGAATGCATTATAGAACTAGGCATTTTAACAAAAATCTAAAGGCAAAAAACTGCGGAAAAATAAAGCAATGTTTAAAATAAGAACTTTAAAATTATGGCAACTTTTATTGTGCACAATATGGGTTAAAGCAATGTTGATAAACTTCTCACATTGCCTTTTTAACATAAGAATGATGCCGAAGCCGCTAGATCTTTATTCGCTGCACTATGTCTATGTACTCCTAAAGCTCATACAGCTCATCGTTCCATCGTCTGCGATACTCGCCCTCGCCATCGTGCAAAGGACTTTCGCAGAATCTTCTTCTCAAGCACTCAAAGATACGCCATATCGGATACTGTCATCGTTCAAGCTCTTGCTTCATACAATAGGACGGGCATGATGAGAGCCTTATAAGAGGAAGCGGACTTTACTTGTCGATTGCCCACTTAATCCAAAGTAGAGCTTGGCGGCAGGGGAGATTCTCCGTTGGACTTCCAGGCTAGCATTATTATCGATGTTAATGCTAGTTCCTAGATAAAAGAAGCCCCTTACAACCTCAAAATCATAACGGTCAACAGTAGCGTGGGTGCCGATACCCGAGTGAAACTTTGACATATAACCTTTCAGTAAAATAGCTACAACTCGCTCAGCTTTGCTCTGATTGGTTTGAAATTGTGACACATAATTGCAGAAGCGTCAGCCTCTTAAATATGCAAAAATCATGCAAATCGGTTTTAAAACACCAACACAATCAAAACTCCTTGGAAAACGTGCTGTAACTCCCTCAATTTTGCTCTGTTTGGCCTGAAACATTGACATATAACCCCACAGTAAAAGTGCTATAACTCGCTCAGCGGTGTTCTGATTGGCTTGAAATTTCGACACGTAGTTCCAGAAAGAATCATGAAAATCGGGGGTAAAACACCAAAACTGCCAAATCTCCTCGGATAAAGTGCTGTAACTCCCTTGCTCTGATTGGCTTGAAACTTTGACATTCAACTGTTCAGTAAAGTTGCTATAACACGCTCAGTTTTGCTTTGAATGATCCGGGGTAAAACACCCAAACTGTCAAATTTCCTCCGAAAAAGTGCTGTAAATCCCTCAGTTTTGCTCTGATTGGCATGAAACTTTGACATATCACCGCTCAGTAAAATTGCTGTAACTCGCTCAGCTGTACTCTGATTGGTTTGCAAGAACTATGGAAATCGGGGGTAAAACACTAAAACTGCCAAATCTCCTCGGAAAAAGTGCTGCAACTCCCTCAATTTTGCTTTGATTTGGCTGAAACTTTGGCATATAAACTTTCAGTAAAAGTGCTATAAGTCACTCAGTTTTGCTCTGATTGGCTTGCGATTCTGACACGTAGTCGTAGAAGCGCCAGCCTTTCTAAATATGGAAAAATCATGAAAATCAGGATGAAACACCGATCCTGTCAAATTTCCTCCGAAAAAGTGCTGTAACTCCCTCAAGTTTGCTCTGATTCTGCTGAAACTTTGACATATAACCTTTCAGTAAAATTTCCGGTACTGGTTGTTTGATGGCGGAAGTCCTTCGTTTTGTCCTTGTTCACCACGCTTTAATGCTTTATACAGTTTAGAAAAGGCAAAACTAGCAGCGCGGTTGTTAAGGTCGATGATGTATATCATCGTCATACGCCAGCAATTATACGCTCTTATAAAAAGTTGTGCCTGAGCGATTACGCATGCTGGCTTATTAAAATGTGATAAAGTAAAATAAGAATATTATACACATTTTGCATTTACTAAATAAGTTATTGTGTTTTCACTCATGTAATGATGATCTATAGTAGATTTTGATGTGGAGATCATTTCGACTACGGAGCCATACTTTCCCAATTTCGTGGACTGAGATTAGTCATACGAACTTGAACAATCTTGGTTTTCAATGAGGTATTGTATGACACGGGTTAGGTTAGGTTTTGCCAGATGGATATTTCTATGGGGCACTCTTAAATATTTAAATAAGCAATGGAACTTTTCGTTGTGGCACTAGGGGGAAGTAACAAAGAATATGTACAAACAGTGACTAACTGGGATTATAAATGCCTAACGAAATGTTGTTGCTATCTTAGACCGATATAAAAGTGATGGCTCACTTTGCCTTGGCAAGGACAGATAGGCTCAAATGTGTTCTTCAGCCAGTTCATAAGCCCTGAATCCCAGTTTCAATGAAATACCTTTGTCAGCTTTTCTCAAGTTATACATTGCACAGGCAGACGAGAGGACGGACAGACAAGCATTGTGAAGTGGCCGCCTCTCAATGGTATACATATTTCTACATCTATGTCGATCCCCTTAAGGGATCCCGGTGGTCTAGAGCTCGAAAATGTAGAGTATTTTCAGGAATATTTTTTTACAATAAAAAAATGAAAAACGATATTTAATTTTTTTGGCTTTTTATTTAACTTCTTTTACATACAAAAATTAAAAAAAAAAAAAATTTATTTTATTTAATATTTAAAAAAAAAGGCATTAAAGTTGACCCTCCCGAAAATATGGACTTGGACAGTGTTGTTCATTTTGGCATTTCTATTTATCTGAAACATAAAAACCAAAAAAAAAAGTACTAACCAGTATGACTGTGGCTATGTCCCGCTACTAGAATAAAAACAAATTGACCAAATGGCGGGGTTTTGAATTTGACACTCTAATAGTTTTTTTAGTGTTTTAATAAAAAAATACGAAATACATAGTTGAAATAATAATACGATTATGGCCATAACCATTGATGTTGTGAACAAGATATTAATATTTCAGACGATTCAGTTGAATATTGTTTGTTTTTAAACACCAGGCCGAAAAAAATCGTTTCGAGATAAATGAGTTAAAATTTGAGGTACAGCAGCGCTCCAACTGTTAATGGGCCGTAGAAGCTATAACATTGGAAATTTCCGCATGAAAATTTCACAGTATATTCCAAGATACTAAACTTTCGAGATATCGAAAAAGCAAAAAATCGGTTTTTTGAAATTTCTGGCCCACCGGGTCTCCTTAAGTAGTCTTGATGAACTAGCGCTGAGAACAAAGGTAAGCTAAGGCCTAAAATTGAAGTTTTTCGGGTATTTTATTTGAACGTAAAATACTGTATACATACTTTAAGGTAAGGCAAGCAAAAGGTCATACGTTGTAAAACGAAACCAAACAAAATAGACAAATTTGTTTACACATATTTTATGAAAAAGACTATACGCTTTAATGAGTTTTTAATTAATTTTTAAGAATACCTACTTTAAATTTGATTTGGGCGGATATTTGCTGGAGGAAAAGACTAACTGCTTTCAATAAAGCCTTGTGCCTTGAGAATATGTATGTCTTAATATTATTTTTCCATTTATTTAAGTTGTAAATCTTCTTTAAGTAATAAATTTACTTGCCTACGTTTTAAAGTGCTTATAATACTAATTTCATGTCTTTGTTTGTGTACATATCGAATTATGTGTCTGAGGTAATTGAACAATCAGTATTTGTCCAACCGTTTTCACACTATGAACGCAATCAAGTGTGACAAATCGGTTAAGTCATATTGTCAACCCCAGGGACGCTGTGATACACTCGTACGTATAGGCACTATGCAAAAAAGCAAACGAAAATTACAAACTTAATTGAATAAGTATGCCTAGAAACAATATGTCAAATAATATTTTTTTGGCATTGTCGGCCACTTCATCCACCTACATCAATGTATGTACATATGTACATCAATAATTGATTTTTTTAAAAAGATATTGAATTTAGAAATTCAGGGTGGAAGGCGTTACAGAGAGTTGTGACATCATAGAAATAAATAGTGCTTCCACCCAGTGTGCAGACTTATTTAATTTTTGATGAGATATATTGTAATTTGCAATCAAAGTGGTATATTTGATTTGAATTGATAAATATAAAAAATTATAAGTATAACACATATGTACATATGTATATGTATGTATATATATTTTGTACATTGGGCACAATAGATCTTTCGGGTGCAATGCTAAATTCCCTCATATTTTTTTCTATTCCATCTGCAAAGGAGTTGGTTACTGCGGCTTTTTGCGTTTCCTTTTGCGTTTCCATTTGTGTTGGTCAGTGAGGGCTGACTACTGAGGCTTCGCTGTTAACATGATGGGTTAGCCTTTTTATATGATATTTTTATGCCAAGATCGTGTTCAAGGCCGCTGATGTATACATACCAGGGCACATTAGAAGCGCGTCACAAGTGCAGACGGTGCGAGTAGTGAAATCGATTAGAATGGATTCTATCTCAATCGTATTAATCAAGATTATTTGGAAAATATTTATGGATGCTTAATACCAATAAATTTTAGACTAAATCAATTGCAAACCACACCCAGATCTGAAGCAAATTCATCTTGAAAAAAGCTTGCCAAAATAACAAAGTACTCAGGGCCTCTTTTTTTCTTCTATTTTGCCTTTCCGCAATAACAACTTCTCTTGAAATTCTGCAAAGAGGGCAAGTCTGCCGGATTAGTCTGCATGGAGGGCAATTGGGTATTAATTCTACAATATCGAGCCAATCAGTCGATGTTTGAAAGTAACAAGGCTGAGAAGAAAACGTAAATAACCTCACTACTTGTTCATGACGGCAATGTGACAATGTGAAGGGTGGGTCCACTAAAAGTCGCTAAACATTCAAAGCGGAATATTTTCAGACAACTGTTTTTGCCTGTACCAAGATTTGAACTCGGGTCTCATGTATGGTACGTCAACAATCGATGAGCCAAATCACAATTTTCTTTTAAATACTAAGTTTTGGCACTATATATCCATAATTTAGTGTATAGGTCTTCATAATGCTACTACATGATGGGGGTGCAAAGCCATTACGATGGGGTTTGCAGCAACTTGATAACAAAAATACGAAAAACGCACATGAATCGAGAGCAATAAAGTTAAATAGAAAACATATGGGAAATGGCAACTTGAGGAGTACATTTATTTGTTTGTCTCATTTTTTTAATTTACCTATGTAACACTTTATTTTGTTACAAATTTTTTGTCCGACACTGTACTTATCTGCTTACAAAATGTATTGTTTTCTGAATTGGTTTCGCTTTAAATTAAATAAACATTATTTTTACACATACGAGTACACTTTGTTGTGATTCTATAAGACCGCTCAAATATTGGCTATTTCAGCACAGACGTATTTTAGAAAAATTTTATTTTATGGCAATTCTTTACTTTTTCAGCTATAACTCAGGAAATTAATCACTTTACCTTTAAGCAATATTAGCAAACATTGCATACACAGTACTTACATACATACAAAGGGTATTTGTTGAAATAAAAATTTATGCTAAAATTCTTATTAATATTGCACATACAACTATTATTCATTAATACAGGCTCATTAGCTCAACATTTTCGGGCAAACGACCCTCTGCTTATAAATATTGGCCTTAGAATACAAATCAGATAAAAAGGTCAACCACACAAGTAACAACTGATTTTAATGATTGTCTAAGTCTTATTTACTACATAAGCCATAAAACTGACTATTGGAAAACATAGGCTTGGAAGATTTTCGTTTTCAGCAGGAGGGCTTCTCTGCCTAGTGGTCAAATTTCATCTTTGACACACTAAACTCGATTATCGACTTACGGTGGTACCCCACAAAATTAATAACATTTCAAAAATTTTGAAAGTTATTAGTTGAAAAACTCACTTTCACTAAAAATAAACTTGTTTTTGTGCCACTTTTTATTTGAGTTATCGAATCAATCACTGATTAGGAATTACCGAAAAGAAGATCGAGTAAAAGGGCATTTCACAAAGGAAGGGTTACACTTAGCTATACATATACACCTAACTCCTTTTTACACGATAGATACGTTCCTCAGAAAAGCGTGCAAAAAAAACGTGTAAAACAATGTATGCGACATGTAGCAAATTTGGGAATATGTTCCACATCTTTAAAAAATCATGTAAGATGAAAAAACTCTGAATATTTTTTCCAAAGAAATAATAATGAAATCTATACCTTAATTGAGGCCCTGTGTTCCACCTAGGAACTATGGCATAATATATATATATATAGCTCGCTTCCCTATTGTCAAAAAACTCGGAGAGCCAATTTTCACTGGACTCTCTTGTGGACAACTTCCGACTACCAAGCTCGTTCGGCATGGACACAGAAATAGGTGGTAATCACTTGGTGCGAGATCCGGACTATACGGTGGATGCAAAAGAACCTCCCATCCGAGCTCCCGGAGCTTCTGGCGCGTCACCAAAGATGTGTGTGGCCTGGCGTTGTCCTGATGGAAGACAATTCGGCCTCTGTTGATCAAAGATGGCCTCTTCTGCATGAGTGCTGCATTCAAGCGGTCCAGTTGTTGGCAGTACAGGTCCGAATTGAGCGTTTGGCCATAGGGGAGCAGCTCATAGTGGATGATTCCCTGCCAATCCCACCAAACACACAGAAGAACCTTCTTGGCCGTCAATCCAGGCTTGGTCACCGTCTGGGCAGCTTCACCGCTTTTCGACCACGACCGTTTGCGCTTCACGTTGTCGTAAGTGGCCCACTTTTCATCGCCAGTCACCATCCGCTTCAAAAACGGGTCGATTTTGTTGCGATTCAGAAGCGATTCGCTTGCATCCATACGGGCAAAAATGTTTTTTTGCGCCATACATCGAGCTTCTTTTTGAATCCAAGCTTCTTCAAATGGTTTATAACGGTTTGATGACTCATGCCCAACTCTTGGCCGATGCTACGGCTGCTACTATGCCGGTCTCTTTCGATCAATTCAGCGATTTTAGCGCAATTTTCGACGACAGGCCTTCCGGACCGTGGCGCATCTTCGATCACCTCTGCACCAGAACGAAAACGTTGAAACCATCGTTGTGCGGTGGAAATGGAAACTCTATCGGGTCCATAAACTGCACAAATTTTATTGGCAGCATGAGATGCATTTTTACCTTTATCGTAGTAGTACTGTAAAATATGCAGTATTTTCTCTTTATTTTGCTCCATGTTTGCGACGCTATAACTCACGATCCACTAAAAGCAAACAACAATTAATCAAACACGTGTTAGCACGTGAAAAGAGCTTTCCAAAAAGCTCTAACGTGAACCGATGCGACGAATACAACTAGAACTACGCGCTTGCAAAGACAAGCTTGCGGAAATACCGCAAGACTTTTTGGCCAACCTTTATAATATTTATAAAACAAAAACTATTCATTTTTATTACAAAAAAAGAATTAAAATTAGTGTACAGTTGCTACGTCGCTCGTTGCTCGTCGCTACTTGATAACATTTTTTTATTACGGGCCGGACCGAAAATGCTATCATCGGTAGATACATATCTCAGATATGCCCATATGTCGGATTTCATTCAAATTAATAACGGCTTCTGTCGATTTTTTCTTGTAACAAAGTTTAGCGACTGTTTTTCGTTTTCTCGAATTGTTTATACAAGGTGGGCCAAAATTAATCACCCTATCGCATAATTTATAGGTAATTTTTGCAAATGGGTTGTACGTCAATCATATTTGACAGTTGTGTACTAGACAGCTGCAGTATACAAACAGAAACTAAAAAACAAATTTCATTCATTCCTTATAATCCAGCTTCACGCGACCTAAAGATTGAATTGAAATTTCTATACACAGTCGGACTTGGTTAGTTCCAAAATGTACTTCTTGCTTCGTTTTTTAAAAAACATATGTACATATATATGGATGTATGTATCTTTACTTAATCTTACACGAAGAATGTTTACTTAATGAGACATTCTATTGGAGTTATGTTTTGTTTAGAAAAACATTTTTTGTTTTGAGATTCGTGCAAGAACGGAAAATTTGTGTAAAAAAATTTATTAGTGAAGCGTGTTTTTTCAAACTCGTTTAAAAAAAAAACAGTGTAAAACGTGTATACCGAGTGTATACGTGTTGCTCATTTATTTCAATAGTGTCATAATCCAAAACAAATGTACAGGTAGATAAGTATTTAGAAATTACCACAAGCTCCTCTTTTATGATGTATAAAAATTTCAGCCGACATCTATTAAAAGTACCTCATTAAATGAAAATGTGTCTCTACTTTTACTTAGATAGGCTTAGTAATTTGAAGCCGTTATTCTTGACATTTTTTGAATTGTGACACTATTGAAGTAAATACGCTATATGTAACACATGAGCTGAAAAGTCCCTGGGGACTCCGGTCTCCATCAGAATCAACAATAAAACGATGGTTTGCTGAATTCAAATGCAGTCGTAGAAGCACCGATGATGCACAACGCAGTGGATGTACAAATGAGACGGTAATAACGAAATAATATAACGAATAAAATAACGAAAAAATCCACAAAATCGTTTTGAATAATCGAAAAGCGAACTTGCATGAGTTAGCTGACATTGTAAAGATTTCAAAGGACGTTTGGCATATATATTGCATGAGCATTTGACTATGAGAAAGCTCTGTTCAAAGTGGGTGCCGCGTTTACTCACTGTTTCGTTTAATCAAGACAACGCATCGTGCCCCAATTCAATAAAAACAATGGCAAAACTCCTTGATTTGAGCTTCGAATTGCTCCCACATCCACCGTATTCGTGAGATTTGGCTCTCAGCGACTACTGGCTGTTCCCAGACCTAAAAGAAAAAATGCTCGCCGTATTGAAATGTTAGGGCGGCGCACACTGGGGATTTTGCGGAAAAAAGTCAAATTTGCAACATACCACCTACGCAATGTTTAATGGTATTTCTAAATTCCAGAATAGAACCAACAATAAAATCAAAAAGAATTACTAAACTCCGACTTACAGTTTTTTTTATAGATATGTCAAAAGTATAATTTTTTTATAGTATTGAACTGACTAAGAAAAAACTTCAAAGCCCAAGGTGGTTTTTTTCCTTTTGCTTGAGCCGACTTCCAATTTTTTATTTTTCATTTAGGGTACGATATTTTTATATATTTTAGCCGGAAGAACAAAGGCTGTAAAGCATTTGATTATCTATTTATAATTAATTTTACGAAAAAAAAAAAATCATATTCCTTCATATTCTTAGATCTGCAAGTTGAGCTACATTTACCTACGATCAGAAACTAGTATCAACGTGTTGCTTAATAACGTCTCTTTCAGTTTTAATCAATTGCAGGTGCCACCAGGCGCCACTGATTATTTTTTGGCAATGATAACACGGTGTGACAAAAAAAAAAAAATTAAATATACTTTTATAGAGACCTAGCACAACTTGTAGGTATAGTAAAACTAAGAAAAATGGTATAGGAGAAATTTCCAATACACCCCCAAAATCTCATTTTATGGCCATAAAACCGTTTTTCAGTAGGTTCATGTGAAGAATAACTCCTAACTTCGCCAATTTCCATCCGATTTCGAATTTGCTTTTTTAGTTCGAAAGAACAAAAACAAGCCTTTTTGACAGTGATGTATTGACAATTTTTCTGAAATGACAACTGACGACACTGTAGACGGAAGTATTTGGAATTTTTTTATTTTTTCTCTATTTTTTCGACTTTGACATAATTTTTACGATATTATCCGATATTGAGGATTTTTATTAGTATCCTACTGTTACAGTAAATTTAATTTTGCGTCGAATGAGCTATATTTGACTGTAATTGAATTAAAATTAATAGAGTTGTGTGGGTTTTAAGATTTTTTCTTTTTTTTTACTACGAGATTTGATATGCGTTTCGAAGCATGAAAAGGATAACAAGTGTCATTATAAACACATAATATTTATTGGAGTATTGTACAGTGCAGCACTGTACGGTATGGTACGGTGCGGTACGGTGCAGTACACAACGGAACTGGTTCCAAACTTAAAAATGCATTGGAAACGGCCCTTTGGAGTTTAGTATGGTACGGTACATTTGTCATTCTCTTCATCAGTTTTGAATACTTCTCTGTAAGAAATTCGATCATCATTCATCTGAAGTCGGCATCAACTAAATTCCATTGTTTAAATCGAGAAGCAAGCGTTTCAGATTGCCTTCCCGCTAAAAGTAAATCACGAGAAAGGTCCTGAAAATCTGAATTTGATACAATGTGTCGTTCTGAAGACTTAGAACCAGACGGAAAGTACTCTTCATCATCAGGCTTATTGTTATCAGATTGATCATCATCAGCAATGAGTTGAACTTCCTTCAGTTCATGACCTGCAGTTGAGTCAATCATATCGTCCAAGACTACGGGGATCTTAAGAGTTGCAACATCAGCATACTTTATGTGCTTTCGAGTTTTATAATGATGATCGTTTACGTCCGTTTTATAAAAATAACAATCATCTGGTTTATGATAAGGCTGATGATGCCACATCATCCGAGAATATTGAGAAATTCGACTTTTCTGGCAACGTTTTGATTTATATCTCCTGAATTTCAAAGAAACAAACAATAAAACTTTGACGTTTTAATAAGGTTAAATTATAATAACAAACTTCTTTTGTTAATCAATGTACAGTGTGAACTTTGCTACACTTGGGAGCTTTTTCATATTTCTATTGAAAAAAAATGTGCTATAATATGTCAGACATTTTCGTAAGTTCTAACCAGTTCTGTTGTATGCAGTACAGTGTACTTTTATGTATACATATACACTCCAATAAATATTACGTATCTATAATAACGCATCAAAACACGTCCTTATTCCCATTTAGCGTAAGTTATACCTACATACCAAATTAGTAAAAAAAAAAACTAAAATCTTAAAACTCACACAACTCTATTAATTTTAATTCAATTACAGTCAAATATAGCTCATTCGACGCCAAATTAAATTTACTATAACAGTAGGGTACGAAAAAAAATCCTCAATATCGGATAATATCGTAAAAATTATGTCAAAGTTGAAAAAATAGAGAAAAAATAAAAAAATTCCAAATACTTCCGTCTACAGTCTCGTCAGTTGTCATTTCAGAAAAAATGTCAATACACTGTCAAAAAGGCTTGTTTTTGTTCTTTCGAACTAAGAAAACAAATTCGAAATCGGATAGAAATTGGCGAAGTTAGGAGTGATTGTTCACATCAACCTACTGAAAAACGGTTTTATGGCCATAAAATGAGATTTTGGGGGTGTATTGGAAATTTCTCCTATACCATGTTTCTTAGTTTTACTATACCTACAAGTTGTGCTAGGTCTCCATAAAAGTATATTTTCACTGTCGCACAGTGTAATAACTAAACGCTTTCTAGTGTGTGCATAATGATAACGAAACACTATTAATTTTGTTTTTACATTTTGAGGGTAATTCAGAATTATGAACTTACATGTACCCTGTGCGTGAATATTTGCTGGCTTATATTAATAAAAAAAAAAAATTTAAATTTATGAATTTAAAAAAAAAAAAATTTTTAAATTTTTTTAAAAAATAGTTTTTAGACATGTTCTTTTCATACACAAATATATACAACTTCGTTAGTAGTAAAAATGTAAATATTTTTTGGGATGTATACTTTTTTCCGCATCTCTGTACAAAAATCCCCAGTGTGCGGCGCTGAAATGATTACGTTGTTCTTGGCAAACAACGTATTTTCTTTGTTAGGTCCGGGACTTTTCAGGCCATGTGTTACAAGTATATTAATTCACCAGTTAGAAACCTTAACATTTTATAACAGGATGCTTTTTTGACTCAGTAGCTATATATATCAAATGAGCATTAAATAAATATGGGGTCAAAGTAATTTAGCGCGTATTTCTTTTTTTGGGTGTCTGGCCGAGCTCCTCCTCCAAGTTTAGGTGTGCGTTTATTTGTTTTTTCGTAAATAAAGTGGCCTACAGTTGTATGCTGCCTCCTAATGGCAGATGGGTTATTATTTCGAGGCAGAAATACGCTCGAGGACTTGTTATTGCCCACCGAGATGCTATTAAAAAAATCGTTCATCCTTTGGGCATATAATAGCTCAAAGCCATTCGGCTACGACGGCCACAATAAAAGTAATTATATTCTTATATTTAAGAAGTCAAACTCAAAATAGAAACCATTTGTACCAGTAATTGGAAATAATAGTCAAAAATATTTATTATTATAGTTTAAAGCACTTAAATATATTTTTGATCCGAAAACCTGTTATCAACCGCACAACTAAGTACTCTTCACAATATCACAAATTAAAAATTAACAAACCATTGAATTCAAAAGCAAACAAGTTTGGTTTTTACACAAATTTATCATTTCTACCTCAACTTCCCCAACACCCACACGAGGTCATTAAAACCTTATAATAACATAAAAGCCATTAGATGTTTTCAATATTTTTGCGTTGAAATTTATCACATTAATAAAAGCTTCTCTTTCTGTGTTTGCAACCATTCTTTATATTTGCTAAATTTTTGTTTCCTTATTTATATTGCTTATTGGCATTAGTTTTAATTTCGCACTTTATATAGAATTACAAAGAAATAAATTATTGTACGTTTATTATGATGTCCGTAAATTTGCAATCCAATGTATGTAGAGTATGTATAATGGCGCTCAGAAAATGTTAAAAAGTTCTCATAAAAATATTAGTGTCTTTTTACTACCTAATTTTGCTTCTCAAAATATGTAGAGGCCTGTCAAACTAAATCAACAGTGTGTGGAGCAAAATACGAATGGTTCCACGACGACTGAGGAAGGCTGTCTTAAAGTGTTTTCTTTTCTCGAAAAAAATGTCACCTCATTATGTGTCAAATAGACTAAAATTTATTGTGGAAGTAGGACTCAGAGAAATACTCCTGGCCGCAGTGCTAAATCCCCTCACAATCTATGTATAATATAAAAATGAATCGGAAAATTTGTTGGTAAGCGCATCACTCAACAACGCATGGGCCTATCTTAACAATTTTTTTTAAATGTTCCTTGAAGTCCAAGGATGGTTTGTACGGCGAGAAAAATTCCAATAATTTCCGGGGAAACCTCTAATACAGCCCTTTTCTTTTTCCCATAAATATATTGCGCGTTCGTGTTGGAGGATCTAATGCGTTCACACAAAAGTTATAATATCGTGAACCCGACCAAATTGAAAAGTCAAAAAATGTAAGAGCTATAGATTTGATTGGCCTCGCAATATTCTTTCTTTTGTTTTAGTTTCAGAACGCAACATAAATTACATCGGTTTTCACGTCGTTGCATCTGTCAAACAAACCACGTTAAAAAGCGTTTCTTATCTTCTTCTTCTATAATATAAAAATGAGTGTTTGTCTGTATGTCAACGATGAACTCAAAATCTACTGGACCGATTATTATAAAAATTAGTATATATATCATAGGTATAGTATATATATCATAGGTATGTATTTTTCGGCGGAGAAGGTTTGTAGAATATGCTCATTGATGCCACTCGCCACCAGGTGGCGCTGCAGACTAACAATTTCTGCCCCGTTCAACCGATTGTCATAAAAATTAGTATGACCATGTATTTTTACACAGAGGTAACGAATATGACTTGTTCATAGATGTCTTTGATTGAAGACATATGTTTGACAATCGCTAACAAGGCACTGGTGCAACTGGAAATGTCTGCTTAAACCCAACCTGCAAATAACCTTTTCGATCGTTATTTGCAACGAGAAACACACTATGATTCTGACGAACTGGGGCATTCGCTAGAACAATTCTTCCGCAGTAACAGAACAAAGCGGTGGACTGTTTTTCATAAATGCGTCCGGTGGTACAGGCAAGACTTTTCTTCTTTCACTAATTTTGGCCACCATACGATCACAAAATAATATTGCAATGGCTATTGCATCATCTCGAATTGCGGCAACTCTTTTGGATGGTAGCCGAACAGCGCATTCGGCATTGAAACTGCCGCTGAATTTGCAAAACATTGAGCCACCAACATGCAACATCAGCAAAAACTCTGGAATGGGAAAAGCACTCCAAACGTGTCAAATTATCATATGGGACAAATGTACAATGTCTCATAAGAAAGCATTGGAAGCGCTTGATCGTACACTGCGAGATTTGAGAGGAAACAGACGGATCTTCGGTTGTAACAACATCAAACTTACAGATGTTTCGGCGAAGTGTCGATTTTTTCAACCCGTCATGCAATCCTTTGTATTAAAAGATCAAACTCCAGTTCTGGAGATAAAGTAATTTCTCAAATGACGATACTAATTGATCAACAGGAAATGTAAATCTCGAAAACACGGAAAAACTTCGAAATATTTGCAATCATAATATACGAAAATGCTAAGCACAATACTAAAATTTAACGAAAACAGAAGCGTTAAAGATAAGCTTTACTTTCAAAAATGCCAGTCTGGAATAACAAATATAACAATTCAGCTTAATTAAAAGCGATTGAGTCGTACATTTATACATAACTGCGTAAAAAGTTATTCATATATCATATTGAATATAAAACATACATAAACACATAACATACATATGTATCTACACACAACACAAAAAATATTTGGCACAGCTTATTGAAGACGGGAAAAGGAACGCGGGTTCCAAAAAGGGTAGTAAATGATTTGAAGTCAACAGTTATCCTGGATAAAGGAACTGTAATTGAGAAATGTCAGGCTGTAGAAACCATAGTTAACTGCCACGGACCACAACAGGAAAATGGAGAATCGCAGGAAGCGGAAGAAAAGCACCCGACTTCATAAAATCTTGGATGCATGAATTAAGAGGTCTACAGAGGACGAAAGCTAAGAAATTGCTGGCGAAAATGTTACATTTTCAACAGTGATTGTGGGAAGTTTAGAAAGACTGCTATGGTGAAACATTGCATAGACACAGGAGATGCAAAACCAATTCGTCAAGTTCCACGCCATCCCTCTATGGACAACGATTCTAGTTCAAGCATCCAGAAGAACAAGCTACACGATAGATCGAAAGACTGCAAAACTACGACTTCGAGATCGAGCAACGAAAAGGGCAACAACATGGAAATGCTGATTCCCTATCTCGGCGACCTTGTGCTATAGAATGTAAACATTGTTCCAAAGTCGACAAATCTGAAGCGATAGTTGAACTCAGATTAATGCAGTTTCAACCAGATGAAGAGTGGGAACGAAGTGCGATGAGAAGAATACAATTAAATGATGCTGACCTGGTAAGGATCATGGAAGCAAAAGACGCTGAAGCGAGTCCATCCAAAACTGAAATGACGAAAGAAAGTCTTGAGGCTAAGGCATAACGGGCGCAGTTCAATAGCAATAAAATAATTGATGGAGTTCTGCAACGCGTTTGGGAAAGCGAGAGAAACTCCACAATGGGCCAAGCGGAGGTCAGCTAAGTATCACTAAAACACTGGAGAAGATTAATTAGCGGTTTTACTGGGTAAATTGCAGAGAATCAATTGCCGAAAGGACGAGAGGAGTTAAGTCGTGGAAATTCGGATGGAATGGTCGAAAGACTGAACCGCACTCTGGAGGAACACTTGTGAAAAGTGTTGCCGTGAACTCTGAAGGACTCAGCGAAGGTAACTTGGTACTTCTTTATAATGCACAAAGAAAGAAAGGGGCTAAAATTATAATTCAAAAACGAAATATTGTTGGAATGAATTTCTTTATTATAAAATGGGAGATAATTCCATGGCATTTATTTTTTGAATACTTATTCGGTATATGTTCACCGTACATAAGAATCCAATCAGTCCAATTTTTCCAATAAATCTGGCCGAAGGACGTTAATGATGGCTTGAATATTGCAATAAATCGATTGTTTTGCGAGCTGTATGGCAAGATGCCCCGTCTTTCTGGAACCAATTGTCGTTGATGTTTAGCTGAACTATTTTTGGAAACAAATATTCAGTCAGCATGGCTCGATAGCGCTCGCCATTCTCCGGAACGGCAGCTCCTTCCTTATTTCGAAAGAAATAATGATCGATAATGCCGCCACTGCTCTATGAATTTCATGAGCAGATTAATTTTTTTTTTTTTTTCAAAGCAAAATTGCACAATTTAGAAGCGTTGCTGTGACGGGTTAAACGATTCAATATGAATTGCCAAACCTTACTGAACAGAAATGTCGACACAGTTTGCCATTCTCAGCTAAAAAAACACTAAACAAAATATTAGAAAAAGTTGCAAGACTTAATAATAGTGGAAAGACTTAAGTTTATGGTTATTATTAAAACATTTTTGACGTGATAACGTCTTATAATTCGATGTAGCCGGCTGCACGCACTAAAAAATGCGGCGCTATCTTGCTCATGCGTCATTATCTTGCTCATGCGTCGTTATCTTGCTTATGCGGCGTTATCTTGCTCATGCGCCGTTACCTTGCTTGAACTGCAGGCGAAAGCGCGGAACGAACGACAAAGCGGCACAATCGGCCCCCGCGTTCGGCACGTTCGACATCTGGCTCTCTCCTACTTGAGTGTGCATATTTATGCATGTATATGCGCATATGTATATAAATTCACATTTTTGTATTTGCATATGCCTTCTTCCTGTGTGCATGGTAATGAACCATTTCTCTGTTGAGAATAGTTCGATGATAGGAAAAGTAGGAAATGAAAGGGAGTGTTTCGAGTGTAATGCGTCTTGAAAAAGTGAAATCGATGATGGTGCCTCTTAGCGTTGTTGACTTATTAACGTCTGATGCACAATCGAAATTGAACATATCTTTCATGAGTTTGATAAATGTTTCGTAATTCTCCACGTTTGTGTAAATGTACCTTGATCAATTCCATTGCGATTCCATTTAACCCCTTCTTTATAGCCATACAAAATATCTATCAAACAAATAAAACTAAAATTTTCTTTTGAAATATGCAACCATTCCATCAGTATTTTCTTATGACGTTGTCACGTTAAACTATCGTCAGTAAACCGACTTTACAGACAACCTATTTTTTTTTCAGATGACTAATTTAATCCAGCTATATCCATTGTACTGCTTGGAGTATGACGGTTTGGAGAACCAGGTATATGTATCCTGCCTGGTTCTCCAAACTCTACAACAATGCTGAGAGCCTTCGAGGAATTGCAACTGCAAACAATGCATATAAAAGAAGTAAATAATTTTAATTGAAATAAAAACTACTAAAATAAATGTATTTCATAAATGATTTGTTAATTTGTATTGAATATTTAGTGAAATACCTTATGTGTATGATAATTTTCACTAGGGCTGCACCCACTTAATTCTAAACCGGAAGAGGTTTTGAATTATGTAAATGATTGGCAGAACACTGAACATATTTTATTAATTTAAAACACCTAATTGAGTATTTTAAGATTTTTTCCAACCTTCAACGGAAGACAAAGAAAATCAAAAATGTATAGTATGAATTCCGTCATAGGAAACCCCTGTTCGTTCGTTTTTTAGGAGTATTTAAGAATACCCAAACAGGAGCGGTATTAGCGGTGCCGTTTGCTGCGATATAACTTTGTACCACAGCGCGCACAGTTGACCACAGTTATTTTATTTGAAAATGATAAATTGGATTTAATAAGGCAGAACCTTTTTCGACCTCGACCGAAATCACATCACAAATAGAAGCGAATTATGGAAAAACTGTCCGAAGATACCTTCAAAAAATTGTTTGAATGGACGCATCGCTCGACGTACACCCAAAGTATTCAAAACAATATTGCAAAACGCTATTTAAATAAAGGTCCTTATATTTGAAATGTAATTGTCTGGAGTGACGAATAGAAATTTAATTTGTTTGGGAATGATGAAAGACCTTACGTAAGAAATTAAATCACAAGTACACTAAAAAGAAGTTAAACATGCGGGCTCTTCGGTTACGAGGTGGGGTATTTTATATCACCAAGGCCGATTGTATAACTATAATCTGAAGGCAAAATGACTGGAATTATGTACAAAGAAATCTTGCAAAAACACTCGGTAGGAATTTGGGTTTTCCAAGAAGATAACGATCTCAAACATTACTAGAAATACGTCCACTCCATGAGCAAACGATGTACGGAGATTATACGGCATAAGAACTTTCCATTAAAATATTAGCAGTGCAAACTATAGAGTCAATCAAGATATAATAATTCTGCTCTACTGGCTACAGTTTCTGCCACCAATATAGCTGCTTTAGTTTTATCATTATTTTAATTCTAATAAATAAATAAATAAATAGTTTTGTTGTAACAATGGATTTTCTCAAGATAACTTATAATACGTTCACATATAAGTAGATTATCTACTTTTTCGTGCTTAACTCCCAATCCGTAAATAAAAAGCGAGATTACCCATACAAAATTTCTCTCCCAAAATCTGGGATTTTAAAATAATTCTAGAATATATCCATACTTTTTATACTATATTATCGATAATTATTATAATTATTATTACGACTGTAAGGAGAAACGTCAAAGTAAAAACTAAATAAAATGGACGCCGGCAAACAAAACTGGTTTGTAGACTTAATTCTAATAAAATGTTTGTTAGTATTAATTATGCCTTCATAATACAGGAAAAACCGTATGCCCATAAACGTTTTGACCTGTTATTGCTTATTATAAAATGTAATATCTAATTTCGAATGCGTATTGCTACTTTCGCAACTTCAGTAAACGTCGTTTACGGATTTCTTTCAACAATATACCACCAAGCGGAAATTGCGCAATTAAATTAACTATTGCTACTCTTTGCATTTTCTTCGTATTATTAAGAATAATAATTAAACAATATTAATATTATTAATAATAATTAAACAAACCAAAAACACTTAAATATT
The DNA here is from genome assembly GCA_037575425.1 of Anastrepha fraterculus. NCBI lineage: Eukaryota > Metazoa > Arthropoda > Insecta > Diptera > Tephritidae > Anastrepha > Anastrepha fraterculus. Next base: position 28,749 of record JAYXIM010023336.1, on the reverse strand, counting down.
CCACCAAACCAATTCTACCACCTTTCAAAACAGTATTGACAGCTGATTGGAAATTTTGCTGGTAATCTGCCTATGTGAACGGTTAGTTCAATTTTGTGGATTTATTGCTAATTACTACATATGGGAATTACATGACCACAAAATCTGTGTTGTTTAACTCTAAAAATTTATTGATCGACTTAAATTTATAGCAACAAGTTGTATACGTATCTTATTACTTTAAACTTTTTTAGTATTGTTTTTTAATAGAATGCGGGTTTTTGTCAGATTTAGTATTGTACTATAGCGTAACTTAATTATATGAGCACAAGTGTACTCATAGGCAGAGTTGCAATTTAGAAGTAGAGTTCTACCATAAATTTTATTTACAAACATTTCCATGTATTTTATTTTTATATTTGGTGGATTGAATGTCACAATTTCCATGAAAATGTAAACAAACAAACAAAGCAACAACAAAGAAGGAGGACGATTTGACATTCAAACAACCGAATAGCAAGAAAAAAGAAGAAATCGGCAACTTTACCGAAGTCACCTTGTGGGGATTCTCCTTGAATCGGAATATGGAAAATAATCTGGTGAAATTAAAATGGATTGTGTGGTAAATTTTGTTGGAACAAGTTTTGTTTAACAGCAAAGAATGCCAAATAAATTCTCATAGGGGCAACACTACATACAGTGTGACATACAGTTACTTCAGCGAACAGATGATTTTGGAAGTTTAGAAAAAATCAAGAATAATTTTGTAGCTTTGGGTAGCCTTCCCGAACTGGAGAAAAAGTCCTAGGAAGAAGGTGTTGACGATGTCCTCTATGCTTGGCAGCGTACTGCGACAGGCATTTAAAACATTCGATCAAGCTAATAACGCCACTTTCAATGTCAATTTTGCGATGCTTAAAGAATTAACTGAGCAACTTACATATCGCGATATCCATATACAACCTCAATATTTCGAAGCGGTGTTCAAGAGGGACGACGACCCGGCGCCATGCAACTATATGCAAATTTTCGAAGATGAAATGTTTTGCATGAGTGTATTTGTGATGCGCGAAGGCTATACAATGCCTCTCCACGATCATCCCTGTATGCATGGTCTTTTACGTGGTCTTTTCGGGAAACTAAAAGTGCAGTGTTATACTAAACAGCCGTTAAGTCCTAATGAACCGCTTTATGATCGAAAGGCACGGGAAGTGTATGTGCACCCAAAAGAACCGAAGATCATAGAATCGAGCACAGAATGTGCTGTTCTGACGCCGATAGACAGTAATTACCATGAAATAACATCTGTTGGCGGTGTAGCAGCCTTCCTTGATATACTCAGTCCCCCGTACGAAACAAATATCCCGCAGTATGGAAGTCGACGTTGCCGCTTTTACCGTGCAGGATCACCAAAATTAACTACCATCGTCACTGAAACTGGTTTACTTGAAAAGCAAGCGGAACAAATGCCGCTAATACGTTTAGAACGCATCCCGACACCTCTAACTTACTATTGTGATACTACTGATCCACCGGATGAGGTTATTCAATGCGCCTACCTGTGCGCAATTGAGGCATATAACACGTCGTAATGTGTAAAGACGAAGATATGATGCCAAACTAGTTTAACGTAGGAATAAAAATGTATTTAAGTAGTCCATGTTATCTTATTTTCTTACGCCAGTAAACATTGTTTTATTAGTACCTAGGATCCGTTTTTTTTTTTCAAACAAGTACATCACACCCCAAATTGTTAAATAAATGACGAATGCTGTTTTAATTGTTGGTGTTAAGAGTAGAATAAGAGAGAAAATTAATAAATAACGGACGACTTGTTTAAAGAACTTAATTGATAGTTTATATTCGAGGGATACCAAAGATATAATACTTTAACGCTGTTACGAATGTTAAAATTTATTGAGAATTATTCAATCAATATTTATAACTTCATTGGATTTATCTTGTGGTATCGAACTGCGAAAGCGTTTAGACTTCGATGGGCCATCCAGTTCCTCATCATCAGAATCTTGAATTTCAGTAATGTCTTCTTCAATCATCGTTTTGCGTTTAACACTAAGTTGTGGCGGTAAAGCTTCTTGAATAGGGCTAGTTACGGTCAATTTGTTAGTAGCACTAGTCACTTTATCCTCGGCGTCTATTTCATCGTCATCTTCAATTAAGCATAAATCGTCGTCATCGTCAGCAATTTCAGCCGGGCGACTTTTCTTAGATGTAGATGGACCAACTTCGGCGTCATCCACTGCCGTAGACTCGGACGTTTTATTGCCATTACTTTCCTTCAGTAAAGATTCGCTTTCTTTCGGCTTTATTTGATTGCTTTCTGTAGCCACTTCGAACAACCCGCCATCGCGTTCAGCATCAAAATGTATGACGACGACGTCAAGCTCATAATTTTGGAAGAAATCGTCACACTTGAGAACCACTCCATCAACAATGCCCATTTCCGACATGAGCTTTTCCTCATTACACTCGGTTTCATCTTCTTCGGAAGAAATAATCACAGTACCCTTATTAGGATCCACGACATCTGGATTGACCATATTCAAAGTTTTGATAAGCACATCATCGCGAAACTCTTTAATGCGCATACGTTTTGTGTCAATACGGATGTGTACAGCTGGTTCGGAAGAGCACACTATACATTTCGGATTCGGAGCCGTAAGGAATTTTTCCGGCACTAGCAACTGCTGCCGGGGATTTTGACGCAAGCGCATATACACAGATTTACATTTATCTAGTTGGCCTTGCAAAATCTTGAATGTCTGCAAGACCACAACACCTGCAGTTATCGCGTTAGTCGTAGCAATAGCGGGAATAATATTACCGGCCATAGACTTGATTTCGAAACGTGATTTACGTCCTATATCAAAAATGTAGGCTCTTATATTCGCACAAGCTGCTACAAAATCCATAGCAGGCTGATCATCTTTGTCCCAAACAAGCGCTTCACCCTCACCCAACTTAAGAAAGTTCACAGATAGTTGTTTTATACATTCACTAAAAACGGTGGCACATTCTGCTAATGACCAAACTTTATAGTATTGCTGCATAGAAGCTTTTAAAGCATCAACTGATATTTGGTTTCCTTCATTATCCTGTTTCACCAACACACTGTCCCATTTCAAAGGTGTAGGCGCTTTACGTTCCTTCCATAAGTTGGCCATGGATAACAAGTATTTAATATCGTCATAGAAAAACTTGTTAAAAAGAGTGGAAGCATCGTAGCCAGCTTCCTTAGCCCACTGACGAGTATTCACTCGAACTACGTTACCCGTTTCACTCGCTGTTATAGGACCGTCTAAATTATTATCCGCTTTTTCTTTCACCTCACTACCGTCGACTGTATTGGCTTCAGGATCAGCCATATCAGGTGATATATCCTCATCTTCTACACTTTCACCGAATAATTGGCTGAAATGAAATCAATGTGATATTATTTAAATAAACCATATCTATTCGTAATAATGTCTCACTTAAAAAGATGTTTTGCCCATACAATACAATGTATAGGCTCAGACGGCGTGTTTCGAATAGTACAGCCAGGAAAAGTCTTCTGTTTAGCCTTTGGAGTACACTCATAGCATTGTGTTAGACCCTTCTTAATCAATTCCACTTGACCATTATAGCCAGCAGTGCCGCTCTCAATAAGTGGAACTTCCGCATGTAAGCACATTCGGTTGACATGATTACGTGCTGCCCGATTGTCAAGGGCATTAAGCACAACGTCGAACTTTTTGAAGAAGCTAACTCCATATTCCGTACTTAAAATAATCCAAGTATTATATAGCGTATAGTACAATCATTAAATTTCTAACATTTTTAACTTACGACATAATGCTGTCGTGATGTGCTTGTATTTCCACATCTGGATTAAACTGCAGAGCACTTTCACGGGCCACCTGTGCTTTGGATTTACCCACATGTTCGCGATGGAATAGGAATTGGCGATTTAAGTTACTCAAATCAATTGTGTCCAAATCAATCTGTTTTAAAAACAACAAGTAATAATTGAAATTATTCCTGTAGATATGCCACTTACAATCTCGATATCTGGGAATCCGGATAACACCAAATTCTTCAGTATCTCGCAACCAATTCCACCGGCTCCAACAACCAATATTTTTGATTTTTGGATTTTCTCCTGCAAAGTACTTGGGAAAACACCTTTTAATGAAGCAGCCATTCTATTGTCTACCGTACTTTGTTTTATTTTTGATATTTTAATATTTTGAGCACACTATGTGAACTTAATCTGACTAAATAAATTTCTTATAAAAAGACGCTGAGGGCAGTGCTGCCATATTTACCATATCATAGTGATGCCATATTTCACCTAACTTTACATGCTTCCTACCACATAACAGTTACTTCATTTTTCGGCTTCTTTCCAATAGAAAACAAACAAAGGGGAGCAAAATGTAAGGGTGAATTAGTAATATTTTGATTTGTGTGATTTCAACCAAAAACTAACGAAAACGAAGTACCGCGTGTTAAATTATGAAAGCAATTAAATAATATAAAGTCTCCAATTCATTTTTTTTTAGGATAACGCCACGGCAAGAAAGTGTGTGTGTGTATAATTTATTGTTTGATTATGTATTTTCGGAGCTTGACGTCACAGAGTACTCGGAAATCCGAAATATAAATCAGTCAAAAGAAGTTAATATAAATGATGTACATAAAATTCAACTTACCGATGCCAATTTAACTGTACTTCGTTAATTATTTCCCATAATAACAATAACAATAATAACACACTCACCGACGTGTACGTAAGCCGTGTCTGCTTAACGTGAGTCACACAAAATTGGGCTAAAGTGAAAAACAAAACAGCTGTTTTGTATGTGAAATTGCGTTTGCTTGTATCGACACAATGCTGCCATTCTTATGTTTACATATTTACTTTTACACACATCCGCGTTATCAACTACAATTTTTCTTTGTATAGTAAGCCAAACCCAAAAACCAACATATAAAAATAGCTAATTTATCTATAAATAGCATTATTGTACATCGCTTTTAAATTACTTTAATAAAAACTTAAATTTTATTTTATTATATTGATGATTTTAAATGTACTGTTTGACAAAGTTATGAGGTGAGAGAGCAATCAGATGATTCGGCTGCACAGCAAAAATCAAAACTTCTCACATTACACACGCACACGTTGGTGAGTTTTCATTTAAATGGCGCTCTCATAAGTTTGATTATGTTAGCTGATACATAACATTAGGTAATAAATAATACGTTCACATATAAGTAGATGATCCACTTTTTCGCGCTTAACTCAAAATCTGTAACTAAATTTCCCATAAAAAATTTCTCTCCCCAAAATCTGAGATTATAAAATAATCCTAGATAATAATCATACTTTTGGACATACAACGCTGTGTTTTCTGTGTTATCGATAATTATTATTACGAATGTGAAGAGAAACATCAAAATAAAAACTAAATGAAATGGACACCGGCAAAGAAAACAGATTTGTAGACATAATTTTAGTTAAATGTTTGTTAAATATTATTAATTATGCATTCATATTACAAAAAAAAAAAGCGTGTGTCCACAAACGCTTTGTCCTCTTATTACTTATTATAAAATATAATATCGAATTTCGCATGCGTATTGCTGCCATAATTTTTTGCAACCTCAGTAAACGTCGCATACGGATTTCCTCCAACTGTTTATTATTAGCAGCCAATTGCGCCATTAAATTAGCTATTCTTTCTCCTTGTATTTTTCTCATATCGTTAGTAATATTTAAGGAAACCAAAAACACCGAAATATTCCACCAAAATAATTTCTATAAAGGAATACCTCTCAAAGCAGTATTGACAGCTGATTGTCAATTTTGCAGGCAATCTGCCATTTGTGAACGGGTAGATTAATTTGGAGGATTTATTGGTGATTAATGCATATGTGAACGTATTATAACATTGGTGAGTGAGGGTACAAAGTTATTTTAAGTTTACTAGGAACGTTTTCTGTTGTAAACTAATTTTATCTATTCGGCATTCTAAGAACGAAATACAAATCGCTTCCGCTTCTTTCCGTTGTTCAGATTCTATTTACATGGCACACATGGCGTGATTCGCTCTTTCATTGGTAATTCATTTCCCAACTACCTAATTCACCATACAAAATTTTAAAGTACGTTCAATTATGCATTAATTAACAATAAATCCACAAAATTAATCGACCCGTTCACATATGGCGGTGAGTGAAGTTTCAAAGCCATGCAACGTTTTGAGCATTTTCGTTTCCCGAGAGAGAAAAAAGATATAACGTAGAGGAAAAGGAAAGAGAGGTATATCTTAGATATACTTTAGGCTATTTTTCCTGAGTTTTTCTGTGGTTGCTAATTTCTAGTGAGAAATAACTCTTTTTGGCGATTGTTTGTTGGTGCAAACTTGTAGGAAATATATTTTTGGTGCCTACTTTTTGGCGTTACATTTCCTTGATGCCTACAGTTTGGGGCGTTTTTTGGCATTTTTTTTTTTGGGCCTACTTTTTGGAGCTTATTTCCGTTTCCTTGCTAGTGCTTGTGCGTACTATAAAGTGCTATCCATTCCGGCGTCGGATTTATTGGTTTTGCCTTGTGGTAATTTGTGCCGTTGGTGCGGTCTTGGAATCGATGCGTTTGTGTGGGTGAGTAGTTCGCGTTGTTGCCATGGTTAGTGTTCGGCGTTTACCTACACCGGTGGACCCTTCTCCGTTTTTTGTAAATTTTGTTTATTTGTATTCTCTGCAAATGTTGTGAATTTATTTAGATATATATTCTTTCTCTTTATCTCTCTCTCATTCTCTCTCGGGTCTCTCCCTATTTCTTTATCTGCCTTGAAAGTTTCACTTCTGTTATGTGTATTACGCTATACGCACTTTTTATAAAACAATATATGTAGCACGAAAAAGTAAATCATCTACTTATATGTGAACGTATTATTAAGAACGAGTTACCTCATTTGTAAATAAATACGTTGCCAATCACGAAGAAATCGTTGTCTTCCATAATTTTTATCGGAAATTTATCGAAACTAGCTGTTGAGCCCATATGAAAGAGTAATCACAACAGAGAAAGAAAGTTAACAAACGTTGAATACAGTAAAGTTATTATATAATAATAATAAAAGCAAAGGTTATTGCAATACAGAACTAGTTATTGTCTGTTACAGAACTAGTTGTTGTCTGCTACAATTGTATGGTTATTCATTTATTTTTATCGCTTCATTAAAAAAACAAATCAATAAAGTAGTCTTATGTAGAAAAATTATATATTTAAACTTTTAATCATTTTCTCCTTGCGCAATTTTTTATTGGGCTGTAATTCCTTATATTATATATTATTTCTTCAAGTCTCGTAGAAATGTCACTGAAAATTAAACATTTAGTTCTAAATGTGGGCATCAAGTTTTCCAACACTAATATCATTTTAATTCCCAGCCTGCCGGTAACCCTACTTCTGTATTGATTAGAAAATCTTTGCACTTTATTTTGGAAACAAATCCTATTTCGTCGTTTAGAACAGGTGAAAAATCTCGGTTTTAATACAAAATTGGATGCAATGAATTTTCATAATTTCAATAAATTTACTGCTAATTGTGAACTTGGCTCAATTAGAAAGTAGGAAGCAGATACCCATAAATTATCCTCAATATAGTGGTGTCGGTAAAGGTGGACACAGCTGGCGAGATATCAGTCTTGAATATACATAGATTAACCACAGTACGAATAAAACAAACTGCTGTCGGTGGCGACGGCGCAAAAGATACATAAATATATGTACGTAGAAAAATATGACAAAAAATAAACATAGAGGAAAATCAGAAATTTTTTCAGTGAAAATTGGTTTCTAGTTGTGTACGGATCAAAATACACCCAACGCTTTTGCTTATATTACTAATTGCATTGATTTGCTGCAGAAACGGCATTTAAGTAGAAAAGCAAAATATTTTTGCCGAAAAAACTAAACGAAATTTACATTAAAACTGTTTTTGTTTATGATTAATGCGGAATTCGTGTAAAATTCGAAGTGTTGCAAAAAATTACTTTAAAAATTGCACTAAGCAAATATATTAATTGTGTTGATTAGTTCATTGACGTTGAGATATAACTATGGCTGAGGTGCGTCGGCGGAAAGGCGACAATGAGGCTGATGATGCTGGTGAGAAATTAGGGGAGGGAGACAAACGTAATTCTGCTGCGGACTCATCTGATCATGTAAGTGAATTTTGGAAAAACGAAGAATTTATATAAAATACGTTGAAGCGTTTAATCAAAATGATATTGAATATATTAATACATATGTATGTATGTACAGGCAAACTATATCTAATAAAAAAAAAAGCTGTGGATTTGCTGTTGTCTAATCAGCTTAATTGTGATGTTATCTTTTAAATAAAAGGTAATACAATCACTGCCATTCTTGAAACGTGTACTTTAGATAACAAAATAAATGTATTTTTTTCTTATTACTTCCGAGAAGAGAAGCTAAATATTACATATATGAATATGAATGGATGTGTATTAAATAGGAAAATGTGAGTAACAAGTTAGACTCTATTTGATCGTCAGTTTTAATACTCTGTCATTTCAAAGCCTTTAAAATACACATTTTGTGCGAATGCAAAAATTGAAAACTAGTGGTTGGTCAAAAGTCCGCATATGAGGCGAAAGGTCTTAGACTAGAAAATAACAAAAATTAAGTAAAAGTTTAAGTAAAAATAAAACAAGGAATAAGAAAAACGGAATTTTGCTGTTGGTAGGTGTTGTCAGTATATTTTAACAACATGGAAAGAATGTATAATGGAAAGAAAATCCAATTAGTTGCCTTTTTCAATACATACATACATGCAATGTGTACATACATAGTATGTATTAAATTTCTTCATATACAAGAATTACGCATCGATTTCATCCACATAGTATAACTTGGAATGCGTAAAATGTGTCTTAAAGGTTGTTTTAGAATTTTTTTTCATGCTCGGAGCTCTTCTAATGATTTATTCTTAATGGTGTATTTATTTAATCATTAATTATTATTTATTATCACTATTATTTAACTAGAATTGCTAAGTTATTAGACAGTTAATTTTCTGGTAAAATATTATTAAACACTATCACATACACTAACATATAAATTAATAAAGAAATTAAGTAATGTGGGAAATAAGTTCATAGGATATACGGAAGCTTATTTATATAGATATTTAAGTAAAGAGACCTTTGGTTTAGGTCTATTTAAATTAAATTTCTCAGATCCGCTCTGATCAAATGTACCGATTGTGTACCCAATGCGAAGTCGGATGAAGGCAAAGATTTCCTTGGTATGGATAGTTGGGTTTAGTGCCTGTTGTATTGATAACGGTATTTAATTTCACTCAATGCCGTAGTTCTTTCCTTTGAAAAATATTCCATAGCTGCAGCCTAGCTTTTTGGTCGGCAAGCTCGTTCCCTATAATACCCGCGTGGCCGGGAATCTACTACTGAATATGCTCCATATACTTGGAATAAGGGTTGATTTGTTTGTTGTGCTCATGATACCTGATATTGTGGACTTGCTACCGATAAAATAATTGCTTTTAATTAGTTTTCGATGACCCTATTATGGCATTGTATAATATATTACTACAGCTTCTGTTGTGTACACAAAACAGTAGTAAGGTAGTAGACCCGTCGTATTTTTTTGATACAATTATTAGTTATTAGTATTTACAATACTTTGTACAAATTTGTATTATTTCTCTTACTCCTAATGAATTTTACATATATTTGCTTAAATATAATGGGCTGTAGTTATTGTCCATCATAAATGCTGAATTTAATTATAAAAGGCGACTTTATTTTTAGTCTTTTCATAGCCAGTTTAGTAGATATATAGTGCTAACGAATAACGGCGTTAGTTGGGTTAGATAACAAAATTAGCCATCTCAAGCCATTCAAATAGGTTGTCTGCTCCCTTACACCATAAGAAGCTCCCGCTCAACATTTATAATATCGTACTGACTAAATCCTGGAGTCCTGGAAAATATTAAGTAAAATGTTACTGTTGTGGTTTAAAACTTCTACTTTAAAATACCAGATTCAAATTCATAGATGGCAGAATACGGCAATCCACCTGCATTTGTTGCAGAACTGGACAGTTATAGATGCTTCTAAAAGCAAAGTTCGTAACAACTTCACTGGCCTCCTATGCTGACGATTATTCCATAATAGCGTTCGGCAATGACATTGATGAGTTGGGTTCTAAAGTGAGCGTTTACATCGCCACCCTTTCTCGCTTTTTCACTGCGATTAATCTTAAGCTTTTTCCCACTAAATACACGGTAATCCTCTTTACCAACTGGACGAAGGAAGTCAATCTGCAGTTAACGGCGAAAAAATGTTGGAATCATTTGCTAAAAGCCTGAGCTAAAGCCCAGGCGACTACACCGACGAGATCCAGGACCAAACACGACTGCAACTACTTGAGCGGGGATATATAGACCGACATTCATAATCATCTATTCACATGCCCTCTCAAACTCACTCCCCTAATACCCATCTCCCTCTGGACCCAACCTGCTAAAACAGCACGTTTCCTGGTCCCACGTTCCAGGATCCATGATAACGATCGGTCACTACTCCGCAATAACAGGTCATGTGATCCGCTACAACAGCAACAAGTCCTGTTTATAGTATTAAATTGAAAGCAATTTTGCTTGAGAATGGGGATAAAACCAATGGTTTAATGCCATGATTCGTTGCCAATTAATGTTGCATGAGGCTTCGATTAGATGTTTTGGAAGATAGGCTCTCATTCAAGTACAACGTGCCAAATTGTACATTGCGTTTTTTGTTGATATATATATATTCCATTTTATCGTTTCCAAATTGAAAACTGGCTCAAGTTAGCCGTCAAGTAGATAATTTATTTTTTTGATTTTGCATACAATTCTTCATTGTTTAACGGTGTAGTTGAATGAAAAATATTTTTGTTGAAAGGACACTCTTCAAGTGCAATTAATTAACTCGAATCGGCGCAAATGCTACAAAGATCAAAAGGTCAAAATGAGCGAATAACGTGGAGATGCAGAGCACAAAGGAGTAAAGTATACATACAAGCTGTTATATTCAAATTTGTGTGTTTTCTTCAAATATATTTGCGGAAAATAAGTAAGTAAAATACCTATTGATTGGTATGTAAATTAATGTTTACTTAATATATTTTGTATTTATATTGCTTTAGGGTGGCATTAACAGCTCCTAAAAGAAGCCGAGCCACAGCCGAGCAACCCAGTCGAACATTTCTTTTGTAGCTTGTCGTCCACGACTGGTTTGGCAAGGGTTCTCCTTCAAAATTGATTGATGTGTTCTTCTTCGAATTCAGCTGCGGCAGCTTTTTGACCTCGATGAAAAGCAAAAACAGGAAGGTGTCGAGAGAGTTCTATCGAATGAATCGTTGTAAAACAAAAGAAAATATAAAAACGCTATGAACTTATTCCCCAACCCAATAGTTTTGTATAGGCACACTTTGTTTTCAAGACTGACTTTGAAATTTCGACCCAAAAGCCAATAAATACATGTCTCAATGCAAAAGTAGCCTGAACTAATTTCTGCAAATTGGCGTGCCAAACTCTTTCAAACGCTTGCTGTACATCAACAAAGACTGCACAACAGTAATTCTTGTATTCTAGTGCATCTGTGATGTCATTCACAATTCGATGGCACTGGTCAGATGTCCTATGTTCCTTTCTGAACCCAAACTGATGTTCCCTTATGACAGCAAGTTCATCCAACACTAGCAACAATATTAGGCTGTAGTTTTGGTAGTATAGTTTCATTCTGGAATGGATATGTTATTAAGAATCGTTAAAAAAGAGAAAATACCTGGCATAATCGTTCAACGCTGTTTAATTATTTCAATAATTTTCGAAACTTAAATCTTACTTAAAAGAAATTTATTGTGATTTATTTCCTCGAGCATAACGCGTGGGGCTACATCGCACTTATGTTAGTTCATTTCTGCAAAGAAGAAAGCACAATAAGTTTCTTGGAAATAGAAAAGCTTTTATTGCAACTAAATTTTGTAATAAAAAAGGTTTTAATTCTTTCAATTTGATATTTCAAATTTTTCTGGACTCCCTATTACATATGGTTTTAAGTATGCTCTCGACTATCGGAAGTCTAGATTGTCCGAGCAGTACACTTGTACCGTATAAAATGAATTCTGATAAAGCAATAATGAATTCATACCAACAGTAAATAATGTTGATTTATTTGTGCTATTCTTGTCAAGCTGTTCAGTCTATTCACGTTCAACGCAACTTCCAGTATACACACCTGTTAATTAATTAATTTCCCGCTGACATTCTGTTAGTGGCAATCATTTTCCACCCCTAACAATAGCTTGCTTATACGGAATATGAGCTTGCATTAATACATATGGATATGCATTTTTATGTAAGGTGTTGCCTATAGCGATTTAAAAACTTTAAACATTTAAAATTTTTTTCTCATCCCGAATTTTTCTAAAAATATCTCTCTCAACCTGCGGAACGAAATGAAAAATCAAATTTTCTTTCTTAAGATTGTTTTTGACAAAATGAAATGAAAAATAAAAACCCAGCCTGAAAGCAAACATATGTACTGCGCGCCAGAACTGGCGTTACCAGAGACGTTACCCTCATTGGACCAACTCCGGCCACGCCATTCACATACTGTTTGCGCAAAAAGTGGGTAACTCTCCCCTTACCAGTGCAACATATTGCGCGTTTCGTAGAAGCAAAATATCAAAATTAACGGGGTTTTTAGCTTGTTTCGTCGAAACTGCATGTTTCCTCGGTCTACCGTTAGAGGAGATCTGAGATGACGATCGACGGCTTCAGCGCGCTTAACTTAGTAAACTGATAAAACAGGAACAACGGAATACAAACCATTCCTATGGCAGCTGTTTCTATGTCAACGAAGATTTATACACTTAGTCCTGCCATAAGTTCTCTTACAAGTTAAGTCCGTTATAGATATGAAATGATTATACTTTTTTTTAAATGATGCTAGTTTTATTTAAACATGTAAATATTTAAAAAAAAAATTAATTTTTATTCGAAATGGTCACCATTTGCTTTTACGCAAGCCTTCAAATGATTAGGCCATTCAGCTATTGCTCGAACCAAAGATTGTTTGAGACTCTCCAAATTTCTGTGCGACTTCGACAGGCCATATGCCCCAATTATGACCACAAACTATGGTCCAATGGATTCATATTTGGATTTCTAGACGGCCAATCTTCTGCAGCTATATTTTTTTTGGCCCCTGCTGGGTGGTTTTTGCCCTATGGACTGGAGCGAAATCTTGCTGGAAGATCCAACGCTCTCCATTGATGAGAGTACTGCTCAACTGCTTCACCACGCCTTAGACATCCTCTTGGTATACTTCTGCCCGGCCTTAGCCCCGTTTTGACAGAAATTAAGAGATATAACGCCTTTACAAGACACTCCCTACCTGGAGCCTGGATGGTGGCCAGGCTGAACCCTTGGAACAAAATTGTTTGCGTCTTTAGAAGTTTTAGCATAGATTTTGTCATTTTGCTTATGAAGAACTCCTCCAACAGTGGAAATTTTCTCATCTGTGGAAAGAATATTTTCATGGACGTTAACCGAAGAAGGTTCTTGCATCTGTCGAGTCTAATTTTCTTCAAGCGCGTTGACAAAAGATGACCAGTCGAGCGACGGAAGGCTTTCTTGTGGCGATCATCTCGAATTAGTCTTGACATGGGTCTGGCCGATACATTCATTTCCCTGGACGAGATTTTGTGCGTTCTTAGAGATTTCTACGAACTCTTTCTCGGACAGGTTCTATGACTGCACTGGTTTGAGCCACGTGAGGATGACACTTCCTTTTCTGTCTGTTCATTTCAGATGTTTGGGGAAAACGAAAGATCGTGCGGTAAACAAACATTCTCTAAATATTCAGTTTTTTCTGCAATTCGTAAATCTCACTTGCACTTTGACCACCCTTTTTAATGCAATCACTCCAATGCTATTTTCCTTAGCTCCTCACTCCGTTGCTAACAAGTGAAATTTGCCACGAAACTGAATACAATTTATGCGTAAACATTGCATACGCACAGAAGTAAAAATAACGCCGTATGCATTGTAAAATTTGTCACAGAATTTATGGCAGACTAAGCATATCCGGCCTAGAATTGTCGCTTCGTTCCAAAAATATTTATTGGAATGTTTAGTATTGTCATATATGTATATATCTTCTTCTTAATTGGCGCGATAACCGCTAACGCAATTTTGGCCGAGCTTAACAAAGTGCGCCAGTCGTTTCTTTCTCGTGCTAACCGGCGCCAATTGGACACACCAAGTCAAGCCAAGTCCTTCTTCACCTGATCTTTCCAACGCAGAGGAGGCCTTCCTCTTCCCCTGCTACCACCAGCTGGTACCGCATCGAATACTTTCAAAGCCGGAGCGTTTGTATCCATTCGGACGACATGACCCAGCCAACGTAGCCGCTGGATCTTTATTCGCTGCGCTATGTCTATGTCGTCGTAAAGCTCATACAGCTCACCGTTCCACCGTCTGCGTATTCGCCGTTGTCAACGTGCAAAAGGTCTTCCGCAGAATCTTTCTCTCGAACACTCCAAGCGTCGCTTCATCGGATGTTCTCATCGTCCAAGCTTCTGCGCCATACGTTAGGACGGGTATAATGAGAGTCTTGTAGAGTGTTAGTTTTGTTCGTCGAGAGAGGACTTTACTGCTCAGTTGCCTACTTAGTCCAAAGTAGCACTTGTTGGCAAGAGAGATTCTACGTTGGATTTCAAGACTGACATTGTTATCGGTGTTAATGCTGGTTCCTAAATAAACGAAGTCTTTTACAACCTCGAAATTATAACTGTCAACAGCGACGTGGGTGCCGATACGCGAGTGCGCCGACTAGGCAGAACTAACAGCGCGGTTCTTAAGGCCAATGATGTCAATATCATCGGCATACGACAGCAATTGTACGCTCTTATAAAATATTGTGCCTGAGCGATTGAGTTCTGCGGCTCGTACGATGCTCTCCAACATCAGGTTAAAGAAGTCACACGACAGCGAGTCACCCTGTCTGAAACCTCGTTTGGTATCAAACGGCTCGGAGAGGTCCTTCCCAACTCTGACGGCGCTGCTGGTGTTGAGCATTGCCATCTTGCAAAGCCGTATTAGTTTTGTGGGGATACCAAATTCAGTCATCGCGGCATACAGATAACTCCTTTTCGTACTGTCGAATGCAGCTTTTTTCTGTAAGCCGCCGAACTTTCTGGTAGAATTTTGGGGCGTTGTTCCTATTGGCCAGCATCTCAAGCTCCTCGCACTCACGTATTTCGGCCTCTCGTTTCTTCTGTCGGATAATACGTCTCTCTTCCTTTCTTAGCTCTCTGTAGCGATCCCACATGGCTCGCGTTGCGCCCGATCGCAGCGTGGCTCTATAGGCAGCATCTTTTCTTTCGGCGGCAGCATGACATTCCTCGTCGTACCAACTTCTTTTTTCGGGCTCGTCGGAATCCGATTTCTTCTTCGGCGGCGGTACGTAGGGAACGAGAAATGTTGCTCCATTGCTCGTGCATGCCAGTTTGTTTGGCAGTACTCTCTGAGAGCAGGAGTGAGAGTCGAGTGGCTTTTCGATGTCGAACATTCTTTGCGTAGTTAGATGCACGCTTTTCACTGCACAGAGGCGTGTGCGCAGTTTGGCTGCAACAAGGTAATGATCCGAGTCGATGTAGGGTCCTCGGATCGTACCTACATCTAATACACTAGAAGCGTGTCTTCCATCTATCACAACATGATATATCTGGTTTCGCGTTTTGCGATCAGGGGACAGCCAGGTAGCTTGGTGGATCTTTTTATGCTGGAATATGGTGCTGCAGACTACCATCTTTCGGGCGCCGGCGAAGTCGATCAGCCTCTGTCCGTTACCGGATGTTTCGTTGTGCAGGCTGAATTTTTTTCTACTACTTATCTTGTCTTATTTTGTCTACTTATATATAATAAGTATTTGGTCCAAGAAGCTTGAAATTTGAATTTCATAGCTTCGTTGTTCACATCCATAAGCACACATACATGTAAACTTATATGCAAATCCTAATACTTTTTCTACTTTTGTTCTACATTTCTAGGTCGACTCAGAAGAGGAAAAGTTACCAGAGGAAAAATTTGTTGACGAGCTATCAAAATCCCTCCCTCAGGGAACAGATAAAACTCCGGAAATTTTGGACTCAGCTTTGAAAGATCTTCCCGACAGGTAAATATTTGTTTTATAGTTCAGCAAAGTTAACAACAAACTTTATTAAGTAATAAATTAGAATTGAAGTTGTTTAATGCACGTGTATTTATGCGAATGGTCTCAATTGGCACATTGGTATTTCACTCAAACATTTCTTATTTTCTAATTTAGATGGAAGAATTATGTTATTCGAGGCATTTTTACATGGATTATGATATGCGGTTTTGCTCTTATCATATATGGAGGTCCTTTGGCGTTAATGATCACGGTATATATCATAAATTACAGCATTGTTAAACTAAAATCTCGACTAATTATTAATATTTTCTTTTGAAGACGCTCCTTGTGCAAGTTAAATGTTTCCAAGAGATTATTTCAATTGGTTATCAGGTTTATCGTATACATGGACTTCCCTGGTTTCGCAGTTTGTCCTGGTATTTTCTGCTGACATCCAACTACTTCTTCTATGGTGAAAACTTGGTCGACTATTTTGGAGTAGTTATCAACCGTGTGGTATGTTGGCGTTGCTGTAAATATATGTATATGCACTAATTTTCAGGATTAAATGCTTTTTATTTCTCTATTTGCTTTCAAATAACTGCGCTTTCTATCCAAAAATCACCCCTAATAACAATCAACAAAAAAACTTATACATATCAGGAATATTTGAAGTTTTTGGTGACCTATCATCGTTTCCTGTCGTTTGCATTGTATTGCATTGGTTTTGTCTGGTTTGTGCTGTCGCTGGTGAAAAAGTATTATATGAAACAGTTTAGTCTGTTTGCTTGGACACATGTCTCTCTGCTGATCGTGGTCACACAGAGTTACTTGATCATACAAAATATTTTTGAAGGTGCGTTCATGTATATTTTAATAACAAAATTGTCTGTTCTTTTTGAAATGCAACTCTTAAATTTTATTTTTCATATTATTAATTATGTAAAAAAATATGAAATCACGTGAAAATCATAATCACAAGAAAAACGAGTAATACTTAAAATCTCTGCGTAAAGTCTGCTTTATGAAAGAAGTAAGTCATATTTTTGCCAATGTACCGGTAAACCCGACCTCGCTTCGCTTTCAAATTAATGGAAAAGTAAAACAAAGATGTTTGTTTGTTTGTTTTACAAAAAGTATTATTTTATCCAGACCGATTCTCTCTTACAAACTGTTTCTGGAATTTATTCTAGATTTCAAGCGAATGAATTATTAAAAAAAAATTGTATTCGTTATTTATTATTTTAAAATTGTATAAATATATTGATCAATAATCACTAGGCAACTGGAAGAATCAGCTTTATAAAAAAAAAGTATTGTACATATAATAAGCCATAGCTGTATGTGTATATGACAGGTAAAGGCCACATCTTTTGGATGAAATTGTGAGCACAACATTAAAAAATGTTGGGGTCCTAGAACTACTAATTAATGGAAATTGCTGTTTTAGAGTTATATTTATAAACGAGTTCATGGAAGAAATTCGGAGATATTTTATATGGAAGAAAATTTTCAATAAGTATGCAAAAACAAAAACCCCTGAAACTGAAAACCCCTCGCGAAATTTGAGCAACTTCAAACTTACAATTTATGTATTATAATAAAATGGAGTGGGATATAAAACTGCCTACCCAGAAGGTTTCTAAAAATTCTGATTAAAAAGTTGAAAAGTATATGCAGGGTAATCCATATAGTGTTTTTTTATCATATTTTATTTTGACGGCGACAGCTCTGCCGCTGAAAATCTTGACAGTGGGACGAAATTAATCCTCATGCACCCTTAGAAAGTGACAGCTTGGTGTCAATTTCGGGGCGGTGGCATGTTGGCCCATTTTTCTTTGAAAAAGCTGCTGTAAACCGTATTTTGTTTAACGGTGAGCGCTACTAAGACAGGATGCACGATATACGATTTTTTGTGGCCGGTAAATGGAGATGGTTTGTTTTTGTGAAATTCCATGATGGGCTGATGTTATGCGAATAATTTATTAATCAGGCCGTTAAGGGGGGTAATCGAGCAAGCCATTCAGGAGGCATAGGCAAAAACCGTCACCAAAATCTTGGAAAATGGGGTTAAGAGAGTACGTTAATCTGAGTCTAGTCAAGGCAGCCACATAAATGAAATTGTATTTCATAAATATGGGGAATGTTTGCTCTTTCGAATAAACCAATAATATATAATGAATTTTGAAAAGGAAACCACTATATGGACCACCCTTTCCGTACTATATATAGTAACGGTCAAAATAAAAACTGCGCGACATATCACAAAGATTTGACTATTTTCTATTAATTTCGTTTACAAAAATATATTTTATACCTACTACTACAAAAACATTATATCTAAAGGTTTCAAATCTAGAATATTTCTAAACATTCTGACTAAAGAATTTGAAATTTGGATGAAAAGTTGTTGAATTTTATACAAAGTTTGAAACTTCGAGTTATGTATATAGTTTTTGTAGCATGACCCTATTTTTATAAAAAAATAAAAAATTGTCAAAACTTTGCAAAATGACGCGCTGTTATTATTTTGACCGCCGCTGTTATTAATAATTTTATTTATATGACGGATCAAACATTTTTCAAAATATTATTTAAATTCAAATTAAATTTGGGTTTGTCCCAAAGATTTTGATATTATCTAATTCAGTATATACATACAGGGTGATTCAATAAGACTGCTGGTATTCTTTTATAAATAAAGCACAACAAAAATTGTCAAAATTATTCTTTGTTTCATCAGGTTTTTTAGTTTATGATTCTTATGTATGAAAACAATATTCGTTAAATGCTCACCACGACTCCTCTGGCAACACAGGATAAGACTCAAATTTTAATGAAATGTTCAAACTTTTTAGTCAGAATTAAAAAAAAACCTGGGTATATAATTTTATAGTCCATTCAATTTTGATAAAATATTGTGCAAATTTACAGTGGGTAAAATTTCGCGTGGATTTTGTTTTAATTTTCGCTCAAATATCGTGCATTTGTTATATGGAGAAAATACGTTTGAATCACTTTTACGCATTGTTCAATTCAGTATCACTTCATGACTAAGTTTAAATTAGCATATGACAAATAATTGCTTTCAAGGATCTGCATCACCCTTGAAGCATTGACAGCACATTCAAATTCAACACAAAAAAAAAAATAATATACTGAGAGAGAAGGAATGGAAAGTAGAATAATTCATATGGTCGACCAAATATGATGAATGTGTGGCATCTTTGACCCAATCATTGCCTACATAATTGAATATTAAAAAGCGATTACCAAACATGCAGTAGTTCACTCTTATTTATTTGTTCCGTGAAACCTTGCAGTAAATTAAGATATGTTCTCACTATATATTGTAGTCGTTTTACTCAATATATTATTTTTATTTTATTTTATTTTTTAGGTCTTATTTGGTTCATTGTTCCCGTTTCGATGATTGTATGCAACGATGTAATGGCGTACATGTTTGGCTTCTTCTTCGGTCGTACTCCACTAATAAAATTAAGCCCGAAGAAGACATGGGAAGGATTTATTGGTGGTGGTTTTGCCACAGTTATCTTTGGAATAATTTTCTCCTATATTCTTTGTCATTATCAATATTTTGTGTGCCCAATACTCTATTCAGAGGAACTGGGACGCATGACAATGGCTTGTGAGCCAAGTTACTTGTTTACAAAGCAAAATTACAGCCTCAGTATGGTAAGTTATTGACAAAATTTTTACTTAAAGCTTAGGTGTGAAGGGAGTATGTTATTTTTTTTTTTTAATTACAGTTTGGCATTGGCAAGTCTATCAGTATGTATCCATTTGTTTGGCATTCAGTTGCATTAAGTTCGTTCAGTTCAATTATTGGGCCTTTTGGAGGCTTCTTTGCTTCCGGTTTCAAGCGGGCATTTAAGATAAAGGTAGTAAAAATGTCAATTAATTGTTCAGGAATTTTGACGGATTACTTTAAACGTTTATTTTAGGACTTTGGCGATATGATACCTGGACATGGTGGAATTATGGACCGTTTCGATTGTCAATTCTTAATGGCCACATTTGTGAATGTTTATATATCTAGCTTTATCAGAACACCCGCACCATCCAAAATACTGACACAGGTTTGTTTTATATATTTATTATATATGTATGTCGCACATAGTATATCCCTTTATTTTTTTATTAATCGATTTCAATTCTCTGTAGATTTACAACTTGAAACCGGAACAACAATTACAAATTTACCAATCACTCAAAGAAAGTCTTGGCGACTTAATTACTAACTAATATATTTCCCAAAACTATTAAATTTAAGCAAATTATTTCGACAAAAAACTACAAATACGAGTACTACATATTTATTTTAAATATTACTAGGAATAATTTAACTGTTTGTTTATTTTTATTATGAATATATAAGATTTTCATCTTAGCTTTATAACAAGAATAGGACAGCGATTGCCACTGTTTGTTAATCCTGACTATGTATAGTATATTCACAAATACATATTTATTACAGAGCGATAAAAGGTCAATGACTCGCAGACTCATCAGTTTTAAGGCGGCTTTTTGTACGACAGCTAAATGAAAAGATTTTGCAAGATTCCCTATTTAAGAAAAAATAAGTAACTGCGGGGAAAATAGTTGATCATTTTAGTTATATTTACGGCATGTTGCTGTAGATTGCAACATAATAAATAGCTTCCTGTAGATTAGTGATGTTTTAGAATTACTTGATTTGTAAGCTTCGCGGCGTATATAACATGTGGCCGATCCTGACCATTGTACAATAAGATGAAGACCAGTTCACCAGGTTTATATTTTGTTCAAAATAATGGCTTTACCGATTACAGATCACTTCATACATAAAAAAAAACATGAAAATGAAATAATCTGTTAAGTATTTGAGAAAATTGTGCAATACTCACTGATGGGCAAAACTAAAGCTACTACAATAACTAGTCTCAACCATTGTTAATTTAATTTGATATGTAAAACAAAGGCATATACATATTTCATTTCAAGCTTAGATCTCCTTTAATAAAAAAAGTACAGAATGGAAATTCATTAAATTAATTCTACAGAACTATTTTTTACGCTTATTAAAAAAACTGAAAATTTCCCAGCCAAAACTAACCCTACTGAACTTTTTTCCAATTACTTTTAAAAAACTGTTTTTTATCACCGCTTCTCATCCATGTGACATTAAATATCAGCTGTAATAAATGTGGCATATGAGATAGCTTCACGTTCTGCCACGTAATTTAGCAACAATGACAACGTCGCACCTTCTGTCCGCAAGATGTGGACAATCTGATCATCACTAGCTAATCAAATGCAATATAAAAGTTCTCACTGCGAAGTTGAAATGGAAGAGGAAAAGTAAGTTTTGATTCAATAAATACTACTCTGAAGTGTGATTTTGTTTATTTATTGTTTTTAGCGTGAAATTAATTTCAAATCAAATGAATTTTTTATAGCTTATTTCCATATTTCGGCTTAAAATAACTTGTGCAATTTTGCGAAAGCTAATCAACTGAGTATCAGTAAAAGAACATCAAAAAAAGCACGGGGTCCCAATATTGCTGTAATGGATGAGTGCGACGAACACACCCTATACAAGCCCATATTGCTTTAGATTTGCGATCTATGATGATGGACTGATATCGAGACTGCGACTTTTAATCGTTTCGCCTTGAGCTACTCCTTAACTAATTGCCTAAATCCACACTCATGGCATATTATTCTTTGCATAGAACAGAGTTGTATTTTTAAAACATAGTTGTACATTTTGCAGCCTCTACCACACGTCACAGCACCCTTGTGATCCTGTTTGTTATAGATGAACTTTTTCGAATCACAATCTTTGATATTGGACATAAATTGAATTGAGTAAAAAATATTTCTCCAATTGATTGTGCTTTAGAAAATGCTGCTCTGATTCATTGATTTTTCTTTGAAATAATATAAGTTGCACAATTTCCATCAACGTCTTTGTGTTGGGTATGACATGCTTCCTAAAACTGTAATTATTTCCAGCGTATTAGTAGTAATACTAACGGTATTATTTATATTAACGGTCTTGCATAAATCAGCTATGTTTAAATAGTTTGCTAGAAATGTACACTCAATTAGTGTAAATAAGAAAATTAAAAAAAAAAAACGATATTTAATTCATCTCCAACGTTTTAAGGAATTTGATTAGTTTTAATTGGTATAGTTTTGCCCACCAGTGTGTTTTATATTATGAAATTATTTAGAGGTTATGTCGAGGCACTTAATGCAAATATTACTTTTGATAGCAAAAAATAAAAAAATAAAGGGCAATATATTTTTTATATATACATATATATATATATATATATTGTATATATATATTCTTTACAATATATATGTATGGCCATGTTAGCCAATGTTTGGAAAATCTAAATGAGGTTTATTTTGGTAGCGGTAGCTATATCGGCTGGAAATATCTACTGATGCAAATGGTTGATGTCTCAAATACTTTTAACTGGTCCTCAAAATTTCTCAACCCTCTTATCATACAATGGGAATGTTAAGAGAAAATACACAGGTATTTTTGATAAATAAATGAGCAATTCGTGCGTTGACTCTATCGCTTGCGAGAGTTATTTGAATCTTCTTCTGTATTTGTGGTGACTTGTTGAACAAATAGTGCATTATAGATGAGGGCTCCTAGAAGAGATGCGAGGTAAATGGCAAAACAGAGATTATAGTTGTAGACTTAGTTATTGAAGTTAGTTTGAAGTGGAAAATCCTTTGATTACACTTTCCTAAAGACCTTTACTTCTTCCATTGGATTAGTTTGATAATTTTTTTCTATAAAAAATAGTAATTTTTGTCGTGGTTACTTTTTTACATTTTGATTTAATATATTTCAAGTTGAAAATTATTATGAATTAAGCTATTTGTTGTAAGCTAGTGCAATACTTAGTCTTATCCAAATAGAACATTCTTGCGAGGGCGTGAGCAGACAAGACGATTGAAAAATAGTTTTAATTTTTTATCTTTAAAATTTTAAATGTAAGATTATAGGTGTTTGTAGTCAATGTTACATTATATCAGCTATTATCATATGTATTATAAAAATATTAAAAGAAATAAATGCATTATTGAAAATTAAAAAAAAAAAATCATGTGTACAGTAAATTCAGTTCGATGTTAAAAAAAAACAAAAAAAAAGATATGTAAATCCTTGTAAAACAAGTGAAAATCACAAAAGATTTTCACTGAATGAGAATAAAAATGTTATGTCGTGAGATGAATAAATAGCATCAAGTATATATTTATTTATTTTATGTTCATTACAAATCTGTTTTGAGTTTGCTATGATGGGGTGTTTTTTTAAGAACTGGAGAACTTAAAATGATAGTACAAAAAGATAATTCCATGGCATTTATTTTTTGCATATTATATCCGGGAAATCTCCGCCGCGGCTGAGAGTTACATGATCCATTCGATTAGTCTAATTTTTGATTACTTTTTCCAATAAATCTGGTCGTATGGCGTCATTGGTGGCTTGAATATTGCAAGGAATCAATTGTTATGCTGTTTGGCAAGTTGCGCCATCTTGTGGGACCTAAATGTCGTCGCTGATTAAATTTTGGAAACAAAAATTCAGTCAGCATGGCTCGATAGCGCACGCCATTCACCGTTTTTAGGCAGCTCCTTCCTCATTTCGAAAGAAATAATGATCGATGATGCCGCCACTGTTCTATAAATTTCGTGAGCAAATAAATTTTTTTCTAAGTTAATTTCCACAATTTAGAAGCGTTGCTGTGGCGTTAAACGATTCATGAAGACTTGCCAAACCTTGCTGAACAAAAATTCAACACAGTTTGCCATTATCCGCTGTCAGACCATTGGTATTTGATATCGATAGTTCTCATGTACCTAAAAAGCACCCGATGTAACAACATAACACATCAGAAAGTATCTCCGTTCTAGGGTTTTTGAGGGAACTGGGCTTGAATGAGATATTATGATGAGTAGAGGGCACAAAAGAGTTTAAGGTCAAAATGCAAACAAAATGATGAGTTTGTACTTGACTACCCTTTGAGTCCTGTAAATTGTGAACATCAAACTTTAAATTATATATTAGAAAGTTGTTTTTAATAGCAACTTAGCAGGCGGCAATGGCAACACTCCGCATTTCTTTAATACAAAAAATTTCTCATAAAATAAAATACAGCGGTCATTCCAGGCGGACATCAGGACACACACACACGCACCCCACAAATTAAAGGAGAAGTTAGGTCAAGCACATGACAAAAAATGTACGCGCCATTATCCATATATGTAAAGGCATAAGCAATCATTATTCCTGAAAAGTTTTTAAAAAACTACAAAGCTTAGAACTAAACTTTGCTATTAATCCTTCGTTCTTGTAGTATTCGCCCAAATTCGTTGAAATTCTGTTGGCACATCATGGAAGGACATCTTTGCAGCGCATGTAAAAAATTATCTCAGTACAAATACTCGCGATCGTCGAATGGTCAAAATCTATTGCACAACATAAATAGGCATAAAATGAGATGAAATTAAATTCAACCAGTAGGTATAATAGATTTTCATCGATGTGAAATCGTATTATTTGAATAGTAGATTGCATAGTGTAAAAATAAGATAGTATATATAATAAAAACATTTGTTTGTATTTGGTTTTTTAACATTTTTAAGAGATACAATGTAGAATAAAGCCAGAGTTTACCGAAGTTTAGTTGATTTAATGGAAGCAGAAATTAATTAATATTAATTAGATATAAACAAATGAAATACCTGAATATTGTGAAATATTGTAAATTATGGACAATGCAATGAACGAAATTATTCCACAATATATCATACATAAACACATATTTCACATTTTTTACACTCAAACTCCCTCAATATGTTGATAGAAAAAATAATTTTTTTTCATTCGTTTCATTTTTCTATTAAGTCCACTGTTTGTCATCTATTTATTTCAATATAAAGCATACAATTCATTTTTCTCATTCAAAATAAATTGCTTACTTAATTAAGTTAGCTTTATATTCTATCTAATCTAAATAGTAATCATTATTCCCAGTCAATGTGGCTGGCATGGAGTAAAAAAATATAAAATGAAAATAACTGACGAATAACTACATATGCATTTACTATTCTAAATTATGATATTTTTAATACTAAAACAGTACGACGATGAGATGGCAGAGCTCTAACTGATATTGTTGGCCTTGAACATGATTTCGATTTACTGATGAATGAAGAAACAAATTTACTAAGAGTATAACATAACATTTTGGAAATTCACACTCATAGCAATGAAAATATGTATACTCATATGCAATAAGTATACAAAATAGTTATGAAATAACTGAAAAGACGAATGCAACAGACTGCCTTCTTACCCCAACATACGAGGAGTTTATTAACATTGAGAGTAGTTTCATTTCTTCTTAATAAGAAGTGTAAACGTCCTTGTATTAAGCAGTGTATGCAAATGTCTTAATGTAATATTATTTACAAAAAAAAAAAATCACATTTTACAGGTCTGTTTCGATGAATGCTTAGGTTATTGATTATTTGGTATGCTCATTATCTTGCTTGGTTTGATGTTCCGGCTACCACAGTTAACTCTTTGCTCGTTGTTGTAGCCGCTACTTCTGTTGCAGCTGCCCCTTTTGAAATCTTTATTCTAGGAATCACGTTTCTGTGCATATCATCCATACAATCGGCACTAAGCTCATGATACAGTTTGCGTTCACGTGCTGCTGCCAAAAGGCTACGCCAAGCCGGAACTGCCTATAATTAAGAAAAAAAAGAAAACAATTTAATGAAAAGATAATTAAAGTATAGTAAAATATTATACAAATAACCGTATTACAGGCGATAATTTTTCTTTAGGGGAGTCAACATTTTGAGGAAAGTTTGAAAATTTATTTATTTTTTTATTAGTATTTTCATTGCACCTAGTATAACATTACATACATATACTAACGAGCAATTTTTGTAGAGTTTTGTAATTTATGTTAATCCTCAGCAAAATATAATTCATACTTTTAACTGAATTTTGTTTATTTATTAGTTTAAATCTAGAGGCTTTTTACGTTTGAGCTTTCGTTTCCATTTTTTATTATCGTTAATAATCAAAGTTTCATTGTTCACAGAGCACGCAGAGCAACTAAATTTGCAATTATGCAACTAAATTGCAAATTTCTTTACGGTCACGTTCCAGATCTTGAGTCCTAATATACCATGGAGCGCAAACAGCATGCTTGAGTGCCTTCGCCTGAAAAATCTTTGTATTTGCAATGTGTTACTATAGCTGGTGCATCCCCATAGCTGAATCCCATAGGCCCAGATGGGTTTGAGAAGTTGTTTGTAAAGCAGTATCTTATTGTGTGCGGATAAAGCTGATTGCTTACCCTTTAGCCAACGTATATTTTGGAATTTTAGATCCAGTTCTTCTCTTCTTTTTCACGTGCGCATTCCACCTAAGTTTCGTGTTGAGCGTCATACCTAGATACTTTGCTGTATTAGAGTATGGTACTTTAATGCTGTTTATTTATATTGATAGGAAGTGGGTCTTTTTGTTTGTAAAGTTGATGCGTACAGACTTTGTTTCATTCAGTTTAATGTGCCATTTATCTCTTCAATTGTATTTTTTATTAATAACAAGCTGCAATTGTGTAGTAGACTCTATCTCAGTTAGTATTGCAGTGTCATCAGCAAATGTTGCTGTAAAGCAATTGTTGCTGTTCGGCAGGTCGTAAGTCAAAAGTAGAGAAGTTGGCCCCCACACTTCCTTGAGGTACACCTGCTTTTATCTCTTTCAGTTCAAAGAACTCCTCTTCGTATCCGACGCGAAAATAGCGCTCGGACAGGTAGGTTTTTAACATATTAAAAAATTTTATTGGCAGTACATTTTTTATTTTCCACAGCAGGCATTTAGAGACATCAAAAAATACAGCAGATCAGACTTTTTTTTCTTCAAATGTATTCTCGATGATACGAGTAATTCTGTGAATTTGGTCAATTGTTGATTGGTGTGCACGGAATCCAAATTGGTGTGTTGGTATTAAAGGGTTTACCAATAAGATGCGTTATTTTGAATAGCCCGCCATTTCGGTAGTGGTCACTTTTGAAGCTGCCATTTTTTGATATTTAACAAGCAGAAACTACGCCATTAATAAAACTGGAACGATACACGCTTAAACAATGCATTGAAATTATTAAAATTCATCATAGGTAGGTAGGTCAGATGGCAAGAGTACCCCAGGTACACTACAAGTAGCACTTACGTGCCGTTTTGATACCATAATGTGGACCACTACCTGTGATAGGATTTAGGGAGGAGATAAAACCGTCTACAGCCATCCAGTGCTGTTGATGTAGCGGAGGAGAGAAAAGTGATCTAGGCTGGAGAATTTCATCAAGTCATCCCCAAAGGGGACGCTGAGGAATCTCAAGCGCCTAGCCGCCAGAGCCGGACATTTGCAGAGAAAGTGTTCCACAGTCTCTTTCTCTGCAGGATCCCCACAGCTTCTGCAATGGGGGTTGTACGGAATTCCAAGCTTCTCCGCGTGAGTGCCGATCACCCAGTGGCCAGTGATCACCGCAATGAGTTTGGAAATTGAATGGCGGGGGGTTCCCATCATCTTAAGCGTTCTGTTTATATCGTATTGAGGCCACAGTGCTTTTGAAATGGCACACGATGAGACAGACCTCCATCTGTCTTGCGCTGTCTTTAGAAAGAAGTTGTGTAGTTTCCCTTTAACAGCGGCCAAGGGGATACCGATGTCTGAGAAGGGGGCAGCTGGATCCGGTTCTGCCGCCCTCTTCCTGGCAAGCTCATGGGCAATTTCATTTCCCTCTATATTCCTGTGCCCAGGAACCCAGATGAGGGAAATGTTTCCTGCACGTCCGAGACGTTTAAGTTCTTCCTTGCAGGAGTTCACGAGAAGAGAGCTGCAATATGGCGACGACAGTGCCTTGATTGCAGCTTGGCTATCGGAAAAAATTTTAATGTCTCCCTCCCAACAGCGATCCCGAAGCATTTTGCATGCCTGCAGGATCGCGAAGACCTCTGCTTGAAAGACGCTGCTTGTCTCCGGCAGTTTAAAGGAGACCGAGATGCTGGCTGATTTAGAGTAGACCGCCGCTCCCACTCCAGCCTCCATTTTGGATCCGTCAGTGAAAACAGAGGCATCTATATCCGCACCAACTCTCCCCTCTTTCCAGTCTTGTCTGCTCGGAAAGATAGCCCTAGCACAACCCTCAAAGCACAGTTTGCGGATGGAGAGGTCGGTGCGAATATCAGAAAGGGAAGGGGAGATCTGCTTCAAGATGTTGCTATGTCCTACAGGAAGTTGTTTCCAAAGGCCAAACTCCTTCAGCCTAATAGCACTCTGAGCAGCAATGTATTTAACCTGCAGATCCACAGGAATTAAGTGGAGAATAACGTTGAGCGCAGCGGTGGGGCATGTTCTACAGGCCCCAGTGATGCCCACACATGCAGTTCTC
>JAYXIM010023335.1:0-26473 GCA_037575425.1 Anastrepha fraterculus | reverse complement strand
TATTATAAAATGAAATGATCGAGTGAAACTCGGAGAAATGAAACGACTCTTGAATTAGCTCTTTGAAAGAATATTTTTGACCAACTACTATCATTAACTCCTGCACTTCCGGGCTAAAAAGCCTTCTACTTCTTCATGGTTGATGGGTTTGTTGTTTCTTTCTCATGCTGGACACACCAAGTAAAGCCAAGACCTTCTCCACCTGATCTTCTCGGCGCAAAGGAGGCCTTCTTCCTCCTCTCCAACCGCTAGCTGGTACCGCTTCGAATACTCTCAGAGCAGGAGCGTTTGTATCGTTTCGGAAAAGATGAATCAACCAACTAAGCCTATGAATCTTTAGCTCATACAGCTCATTGTTCCATCGCCTACATCCACATTTGACATAAATGAAACTATGGGCAAAATATAGTCCTTAGGCGACAAAAACAGTGAATACAGCTCAGATAGCATCTTAAAGATTTCTCTGTGTCCCGAAGTTCCGTCTTCGTGTCAAAAACCATATTTATGGAGTCTATGTACACATAGCTTTATTGCTTCCTGCTGTGTCTTAATATCCAAGTGGAGCAAATCAAGCATTGCATTTAGGGCATCGCTGTAGGTTGTACTCATAGCACCCGTAATGCATAAACATGCACTTCTTTCCAGTTTACATAGTTCCTGACGTGAGTTCCAAGCCACAGAGGCGTAAGTGATGATTGGTCATATAAGTGCCAACCAAAAGTTCTACGCCGTTTTTGAAGAATCTTTAAAGCGCGATCCACCTTAAGCAAAACATGAGTCTTCCAAGTCACTTTCTTATCCAAGATTACTCCTAGACGTTTAATTTCAGCAGCAACACCTTAAAATGCTGGAAGACTAAGTCCATCCAATTATCGGTATATATCACGACTAGTGGTGGAATTGGAGAGCATAGCCATTATGATTTGGATATGCAAAATGAATAAGTTACCTTACTTTACCGGCATTTTTCCAAGAAAACAGCTTGACAGAGAAGGGACAAATTATGGTGGCAGATGAAAACTGCTACCTTCCCTCCTTTGATTAAAGTAATTAGATTAAGATCAAACTCTGCTTGGATTGGCGAATGGCACAGAATACCAGGAACCAAAAATCTGTCATGGCAGTAGCAGAGGGGATATCGAAATATGCTCCGTCAATTCTAAGAATGAATCTAAGTCTCTGGCACTATTTTTGTATTGATTTCAGAAATTCTTTAATGCAAAGCTATGTAGATATACAAGCGTATAAGCTAGCAGTTTGCATATCTATGTATACTTTAATAAATAAATTGTACCCAGTAGGGAATTCAAAGCATTGAACGGATGCACTTCAATGGACTTGGAAGCAAGGCTATGTTGCGTTACTTCTCATTTCCCTATTTTTCTCCGCAGCGTTTTTCGATAGTTTCGCGACACTTAAAATTAGATGGAGGGGATCGAATCAGTTCTGCATCACTTTGAGGACTTTGAAGACTGGTGCATCTGCCCTTTCTTTGAAAGTTAACTCAAAAAAATATAATATCTATGAGAGAATGGTTTGTGTTTTAGTTCGCATTGATGCCGTAATTTCAATAGGCGGTGGGTTGAGGCATTGGAATGGCATTCAAATACAATTTTATTCCATTTCTAGCATTTTTCTTTAATGACTGTACTTTGCCTTGAAAACTAAGTGATTTATATATAAATTTATGTGCATGTCAGAAAAATATATAACCTTTTGAAGGCGTTTGGCTAAACTTCTGTTAAAATTTGTTTTATGCTGGTTGATGCTGTTCGAGCCAATTAGTTTTATGCCGACTTCATTTAACAGATGGCTTTTGCGATAATTTTGTTTATAGAAAACAAATATTTCATATTTCGGGCTCTCCCTGCAGGGCATACAACTTTCGCACACATTTAAAAGCTCACCCATTTATGAAGTTAAAGATATCTGTTACACCCATGCATATAAAAATATTTGCGCCAACAACTTCGTTAGTTCGCAACTTGATTTTTCCACGAACATCCAACACAAATATCTATTTTCTGCAAAATTTGCATATCCTCACGTTCTAGTTGTGTTGTATAATTTTTAATGCTGCATCTAATTTACGAGATTCTCTTAAAAATTTAACAGAATTTTTATTTAAATTAGAATAGAGCGCCAACATCAAATGTGGGGGCAGCAGTAGGCGATTTCAAGCGCCACTTGAAAGCGAAAAGTTGGCTGAGTAGAAAAAGTAGGAAAAATTGAAAGACAGTCACCAGCGGCTTCGGCGGCGGCGGCGGCAACAAAACTTTTATCATTTTTACGATGCTGCTGCAAAAGTGGAGTGAAGAAATAAAAGTATGAAGAAAATAGAGTAAAATAGGCAGCAGCTACGCAATTGTGCCACTCTTAGACAATTCAAGTGGCAAGTACTCATACATACACAGAGAAAGAAAGCAGCAAGAAGAAGAGTTGATGGCCTAACGACGCAGCTGCAACCGGAAGTACGCATAGCGTGCAATAACTAAAGGAAGCTAGGATATGTTGCCGAGCCAGTAAGTGGGCGCAGGCTTCAACTAAATCTGCGAGATTGTGGGTGTCTGCGTGTTAGTGTGAAGTACACCGGCTGTTTCAGGGGCATTATGGCGTAAAAACTAAGCGTCACATTAAAGCTCACAGACAACCAACCAACCAACCAACCAGTCAGCCAGTCAACCAGCCAGCCAGCCAGCAATATATCCTGCTTTCAATTCCATTTTCTTTTTATGAGCGGCAGCGAGAAGGCCAACCGAGTTAAAGTGAGAAAAAAAAAATGCAAATTTATTGTTGAAATTTTCATTCACTGCGTTTGTGGGCTTTTCTTACTGAACTTGCCCCTGCTTCCGCCATCACTTGCTGTTTTTTTTATTTGATTTTTCTTTTATTTCTTCGGCTTTCAGCCTCTTTTCGGTGTCACCAGGACTTAAGGCATACAAGACTGGCTACGTAAGCACCATCAGCGGCATTTGTTACTTATTCATATAAATGTATGCAAATATGCATATACAAGTATATACATTCACATAGCCAGAGTTATCTCAGGCTCACGCTCATGCCTGCCACACACATACGCGCACACTTTACAACCGTGGAAACGAGTCCAGTGGGAGCTGCTTGCTGTTGCTTTGTCGCGATTGGCAACAAATGTTGTGAATGTGGTAATATATCATAAATTTCCATTTCCTAGTCACTCTGCTAATGGTTTTGTAGGTAATTTAAATTTTTTGTCTTTTTGCTGCTCTCCGCTTTCTTCTTTCTGTGCATTCTCAATACACCGCCATTAATTTGGCCGCAGTTAGTCCCCAGTTGGCAACAAAACGTCTGAGAAATCCATGAATACTTTGAAAAGTTACTTTTTTCTAGCTTTCGGTTATTTATTTATTTATTTTCATGTAGAAGATTAAAAATTGAATTAATTTCTTAGTCCCGAAGGTGCGCATGGAAACGGGCATCGTAAAAGTTTGCTAAGAAAATACGATATTTTACGAAATAAAAAAGTTTCAAGTGGTACGTCAGATGAAATAGGTGCAATTTATTTACAGAAACCACTCCTTCTGGAGTGCTGCACATGTACGCGCTCTGCCAGTATTCTGCAAATAGAAATATTGAAGGCATTGGAAGAGGTAATGAAATATCCCAAAATACTTCTTCTTCTTTATTGCAGCGATAACTGCTTAATCGATATTGGCCGAGTTCAAAAAAGCAAGCGAGTCGTTTCCTTCTCGTGCTAAAAGTCGCCAGTTGGATGCATCAAGTGAAGCTACTTGCCTTTCCACCCAATCTTTCCAACGCAGAGGAGGCCTTGAACTTCCCTTGCTACTACCAGCTGGTATCACATCGAATACTTTCAGAGCCGGGGCCTTTGTATCCTTTCGGACGACATACCGAAGCCAATGAAGCCACTGGACCCTTATTCGCTGCACTACGACTATGTTGTCGTAAAGCTCATACAGCTCACCGTTCCATTCCCTGCGATACTCGCCTTCACCAACGGACAAAGGTTCAAAACCTTCCGCAGAATCTCGCTCTCAAACACTCCAAGGGATGAATTCTTTCACAACCTCGAACAACAAAATAACTGTCTATAGTGACGAAAGTGCCGATACACGAAACTGCCGACTGACTGTGTATGAGGTATGTTCGAAAAACGCCTTGACAGTTTTTACTGATGGATGATGAACAAATTTAAGTAGTACTTTTACTATATTTAAAAAAAATTTAAAAAAGGCTAGGCGCATATTTCGGTCTGTTACGCGTAAATGCTGATCCTGACAGCTTTTATGTCTTTGATAACTCGCAACGAAATTTTCTGAAAAATATTTTCGTAGAGCATTTAAGCCTTCTTAAGCTCCAATGTTCTACAAAGTTCTCCTGAAATTCCACCATAGAATATCGACAATTATATATCTATAAAAATCAGCTCACGACAGCAGACATTAAATGAATGAAAGTTAGAAATTTTGACACTGTGTGAAAAAAAATTCAGAACTGCTGGTATATAACTTTATCTACAAAACTAATCTGTGCTCCCAGAATTATATAGTTAATTTTCCGTTACAAAAATGCTGCATTGGAATGTCATAAATTCTATCTATGTTGAATGAAAATTTTCGCCCATCACTTTCCGCCTTATTTCAGTAAAATATGTACAAACTTGTAAACAAAAGTAAGTTAACTAGGAAATCAAATTGTTGCATGTGCATCCTGTGCATCCATTGAGGTACTTCCGCCACCACCACAAAGAGTCACCCTTTCACGCATCCATACATCAACAGTCATTACACTTTGTAGTAATGCAATTATTTCTTCGAATCACACCCCTCACAGGCGAAGATAAATCGTAATGTGTACATTTTATAATAAAGTCATTCTTTATGCCGTACACTAACACATGCATGTATGTGTGCATTAGGGCAGGCCGGTTATTTGCTGATATCGTGCTTAGCAGATTCTAATGCCACATGAAATTATAAGAAAAAAGTAGACTGCAGCATAGCCGGAAAGTTAATTTCGAGGTCCACAGACTTTACAAGTAGCTATCGTTAATAATATTTTTTATTTAAAGAACCCCATGATGGGTCCGTCTAAATATCTACGAATTGTATATAATATAGTATAATATTTTTATTTAAATAAACCTAAAACCTGCAAAAAATCCAAAAACTATTAAATTATTTTTAAATTTTTTTCAATCATAAACTTTTTTTACAATAACCAGCGTATATATAAATATTTGGGCTTTAGATCTTTTGACTTTCAACAGGATATATATTTTTTTACTTTCCATCTTCATTGCTCTATGTTTTTCAAATAACTCCCTCTAAATTTCTATGTATTAGTTGAAGATTGCTTCTTCTAAAATTTTTGGGCTCGAAATTGGTTTTAGAGCTTTGCTTTAATTAAACTTTTTTCTTTGAATTTCATAGAGAATCCGAATTTGATGAAGGCGAATTGACTACTGAAGGTGTCGTCTTCCCAAAACAGTTGACAAGTCTGACGTCAGGCTCGTGAAAATTCAGCGAATAGCTGGGCAGTATTGTGGTTTGTGAGATTTAAACCTTAACGGTCCAATGGCGCTATACAGGCGGCATGACACTTCTACTTACTGGGTCCAATGACGCCAAAAAGCATTTTTTTATTTTTATTACTATTACGAAAACTCTTCTTCTAGGGCCTTGAAGTATGTGCTACTAATTCCTAATTATTTCAAAAAGAAAATACCGAAAAACCACTTTCATATTATGAATTTATAAAAGAAGAATTTTATCAGTTATGTAGATGAATTACATATGTTGAAAAAACTTCAAGAACGCGCTAATACTGAACAAAGTTTGCAGCGATTAGCTCGTAAGCCCGACTTCGTTCATAGGACTAACAGAGACTGCATAGAAATAGAATCGAAAGGTTTTAGGGAGAAGACGAGAAACATACATACATATTAAAAATGTTCACTAAAATAAAATAAATGTATTTTACTATACTTGATTGAAACATGTTTTACAGCATTGCTTCGTATGAAAAGGAGCTGGATTAAGGCTGTTAAGGGTTAAGCTAAAGAAACTAATGAAAACAAAGTGCCGCGTTTTAAATTGTGAAAGCACTTATAAATAATAAAGTATCCTCTTTCCCTTCACAAACAAGTAGTTAGCCTTTCTTTTGTTTGTTTATTCATGGAGCCTGCCGACACAGCGAACTCAGACGCGGCAACCTTCTATCAGTCTTGGAATCTGCTGGTAACGCTGTCAGGACACATCGTTCCATGCGAACTGAGCCACCCTAATGTGCATACATATACCTGCAATACATATGCATACATTTATTTTAATTCCTTCGCGGATGTATGTGTGTACTTATACTTGTATATTTCCGTGTAATTCGAAAAGTAATGCTCCTGCTTGAACTTACTGCCATCCTGTTTCCTTCCTTCCTTGCTGCCAGCATGCTGGCGTCGCAGTGCACTGGTGATTTAGTTGTTGAGTTGATAGATTTGTTACCAACGGCACTTTTGCACTTTCCTATTTCTTTTACTGCTCTAAGTGTGTGCGGGTAGGTGAGCGCTGAATGGTGTGTGATGTATAGTTGCGCGCGCTCGTTTCAGTCAGCGTCGGATGCTTTATGTGAAACGGAAGTTTGCACTTCGTTTGTGGTTAACTAGCAGCAATTTCATTATTTCTTCGAAAGATATTTTTTATTTTTTTATTTTAGTTGCCTTTGTTTCTGTACACGAAGTGAGGTGTTTCGATTAGCGAGGGATGAAGTCGGGCAGATATGTAAGTTTAGTTGTTCGTACGTGCATAGAATTTAAATATTTCAATGGTTTTATTTGTATGAAAGCAAGTTTCACTAAAATTGCTGACTTTGCCTACATCAGCTTGAAAAACTTTACAAGTATTTTTTTTTTTGCGTGTTTTGTTTTGTAATCTAGGGCCCCTAAATCGCCTGAACGCATATCAAAAACTTAATGCAGCTTAACAAAATTAATTTATGCTGCTGCCCACGCCACAAAAACTTAAAAGCAGCCAACCAAATTCATGTTGGTTATTTTCTTATATTTTTTTGAAGTTTTTCCGATATCATTAATTAATTTGCTGACATGTTGGCCCTTAATACTACGAAAATTAACCTATTATAAATTCCCCAGTTTGCGTCAAACTGGCAAGTACACTCAGCCACGGCGCTGAGTTTCAACCGAAAACTCAAAAGCAACTTTACCTACTTCAGTTCAGCTGGCCACTTTGGCGTGTTTAGGGCATTTTTAGCATTAACTTTTTTAATTAACTTGACCAAACGGCAGTGGTGGGGCAATATTGTATTTTGTAAGCCGAAAAAGGGCCAAGAAAATTTTCACATTTTTTACCTTTTATTTCTTTATTTTTTTCATATTTATATTTTCTTGTGCTGAACTTTGTTGCAAGAAATATTTTTCTGTCCACTTCCGTGCTTTTATAATTACAACATACAAAGGCATAAGCGAGTATTTATATCATAAACAATTCCACCTTCGTTGTACTCTTGGCGGCCTGTTAGGATTTTGATCGCATGCGACCGAGCAATACATGGAAGACTTAAATATTCGTGTTCGTGTTCGTGTTCGAGTTACATGTGTAACAGTTGTGTACGTCATAAATATTAGAAAAATATTTATATGATGTTTATGATATATGACAGCGACTTCCGTCGAAGTTAACCTCAATACAAAACATGCCGGACCACATTGTATTGCCTGTGTAATAGCAGCTACACCTAAATGAGCGCACACGGCCTCGACATGTCAGAGACACACACTTGTGTGCTCAGGAAATGTTGCAGTGCAATAGAAATAAATAAATGTGTAAATGCGTGTGTGACTGCAGGCGATAACACAGCACTGTAAATGTAGCCAGTAACGCGCCAGCAAATCAGCCAAGCGAGGCCGTGCAGTCAACCAAGCGACCAACGACCATCCGACTAGCCAACCGAGCCGGACTATCGTTCAAGCTCATAATGCAAAGGAAATGGTCACCAACAGCGCAGCATTTTGAGCACACAAGCAAATGCGAGTACACCACACATAGCGAGCGTCTTTGTGCTCTGATTTCCTGTGGCAAAGACGCACCGGCATATTTAAGGCTCCTCCAAGTCACTTGCCAGTAGGCTACTTCATCGCATAGCCTCGTACGGCCCCAGTCACAAACTACATCAACACCATCATCACACCGCAGTCACCATCACTGTTGCACAGCAAAAATTCATTTCGTTTCATTTTATTTCGCAGCAAATATCATAAATTTACTTCAAGCGCTCCTCCTGCTTCATCAACCCTCTGCACACGAGCAAGTGTTTCATGCTACCCCATCCTTTTTATGTTGCTCACTTGAAAGCGCACAATTTCCTGCCGCTCAAAGTAACAACTCGAAAATAATTAATATTTATTGCTAACAATGAAATATTATCAAATTGCATAATTGCCCGTTCTTACAGGCTCGGCTCGGCACAGCTCGGCTCGGCTGGCATGCTGGCGCGCTGGCATTCACCGGCTGCTTGATTGGTTGGTTCACTAGTAGCCTGATGAAGTTTACCTCCAGCTAGTGCATGGCAGATGGACACGAATCACTGGAAAAGTTCAAAGTGGTAGGTCGAAGTAGCCCTCTAGAGATTAATGTGGTCTGAAAAATTAGTAAATAATTCACTTTTTTTGGATGAAAAAGTACTTCAGAGTTTACATATGAATTGTAGGAGATCTGCGCTGCCACAATAGTTGGAATTAAAATCGTTGAAGGGTCAGAAGTCGTATATAAGCCACTGGGCGTACAATACGATCATCATACCAATTTTAACTTATGTAGCTTTGGTGTGGTGGGGGGCGGTGCAGACACAATTCTGCCTAAACGATCTCATCCTCATCCAACGATTAGCTTGTGCAGAAATAACAGGTGCGCTCCGATCAGCACCTGGCGCGGCGCTTGAAGTGAGCTGACATATTTCACCCTTGGAATTACGATAAAGGGATAGCGATCCAATCTGCTTCCAGGATTAAAGCAGCAGACATGCTAAAAGAAATTACGCACGGTCATGCATCAGTGCTCTTTTCTGTGGAACACTTGCAAGATCCATCGAAAACAGACTATCTGGCTACCAAAACAAATATGAAAAAAACTCTAAAATACGAATACCCGACAGAAAGGATTGGCAGACCAGAGTGAAATCAGATGACTGCTCAAAGATGAGCAATGCCGTCGGACCAGGAGTGTTCACGAAACAATTATCCTTAAATTGCACCTTTAAACTCCCAGATGGCGTAGCATCTTCCAAACTGAGATAGACGCTACGGACAAAGACTAATGGACATACCTCAGGCAAACCTTACCATTTTTGTTGATAGTCAAGCAGCGCTAAAGGCACTAGTCTCAGCGTGCATCAACTCGAGATGTGTTAAAGAATACAGGAAGTCGCTCTCGCTTATCCAACAATACTGCACCGCACTTTGATGGGTCCTCGGTCACTCTAGAGTGGAGTGAAATGAAAGAGAGGTTTTGTTGTAGTAAACAACCTGGCTAATTAAATCATTGAAAGTTTGAAGGTGACTATATCTTCTGTGTAGCTCAAAATATTGACAATGAGTTGATGACCGCCATAGCCGAAAAATCTGTTGCGTAACTGCCATTCGATAGTGCACGGGGTCGACTCTCAGGGCATGAAACACCAAATGGTAGACAAAAGTTCTTTCTAACAGCGGTCGACCCTAGGCAGGCAATGGCAAGCCTCAGAGTGTATTTCTGCCATGAAAAAGCTCCTTACTCGGAGGCGGCGTGAAACTGTAGATCCGGAGCTCCACATCAAGGTGCAAGTGCATCAATGACAATTACCAAAAGCTGGCATTCGAAACTGTTACAGGTATTTGAATAACTCAAAATTCTTTTTAGATAGAATTAAAATATTGTTATGATTTTCCACCGATTTTCCACTGGGTATTTGATTTTTTATTTCGTTGGATTTGTGCACTCCTTTTTCTTATCGGCGAATTTTTTCGCAACATTACTCGCCATCTCTTGCCCTCATTCCTGAGTCACAACTTCTTCGAAGTCCCTTCGTACTTCAAGATTCACCTCTTACCTTACCTCGCAATCTCATTTTTTACTCATTCACAAAGCTTTCCGTCTTGTGCTAAGTTGTTACTTTTATATTGCCACAACTCACGCTGTTTGTTCCATTTGGCTTGTCACTTTCTGCTTTTGATATATGAAATAAGTTTAGGTTGAGACATTCCGAGGCTTAACGCGCTGGGGTAATTATTGGTTCTGGACATGAACATGAGGACATGTGTGCACGCCGCATGTGGATTTGTTGGTGTATGTAACAAGATTAGGTTACTTGGTCTCTGGTCTGGATATGCGTATACAAATATATTTCTGAATTGAGTCAGCATTTCGTTTCTTTCTACTGAGTTGCTGTGAGCTTTCGTACTTTGTTTACTTAGTTACAAGAATTTCAGCGTGATTTGTTGAACTCGATTAAATTTGCTTAAGTAGTTATTGCACCAATCAAGAATAAAAAGAATTTAAGCGCGTGTGAATTGGAAAAATTCGGATATTTGTTTTTGGCTTTCACAACATTAGAAAGGAGCTGACGACGACTTTGATTTGGTCCTCGTACGTTTAACAACAGCCTCGACAGGGCTGTCGTAGTGGTGTATGCTTTTTCGTTGGCGTACTCCAGGTGTACTGCTTTCCTTCTCTCCTTTTATTTATCTATCGTTATTCCCAAGTATTAAAACGGTCGATATGTTGAGGTCTCCGATTCCAAAAGTGACCGCTTCTGGCTTTTTTCGGCTGGATATAAGGACTGCTTTCGTGTTTTGTTGCGCTAATTCTAAGTTATTTTCAACTAGCCAAGCTTGTATGCCTAGGATTGCGTGGATCGCGTTGTTGCGGGTATCTCCTAAATTTTTAGTCATCACCACAACCGCAATGTTATGGGGAACCAAATTATCTCCGTTCCCTCTGGAATCCTAACAAGGAGAACGCCGTCGTATATTATATTCTAGGGTGATAATCACGCAGTACTCTTGGGTCCCATTTAGAAAACGGTTACCGCTGCTTGCACTCGTTGCGAGCTGGATTGCTGAAAAGACTGCATCTAGCGTTGAATTCTCGAATTGATTTACAGAGAGACTTCCCTTATTGATCTGATAAAAGTTCGTGCGAGCAACTTACCCGCAAAGCCGATTAGACATATTGCCTCCTCTGCTGACTTGCTTGGTTTTGGAAGCAAAATGCAGTTTGGCGTTTCCAAATTATCGAAATAAATGCAGCTGCTTAATGTGACAGCATTTGAGTGCAACAAATCTCGCTTCCGAAACCAAACCTGTGTAGCCAAAGCCCCGTTTATACCGGCGCATTGTGCCGTAAGGAGGCTTCTAGCCAAATGGGGCATGCCAATAATAGATCTTCGGTCTTATTCATCAGATCTTGAGCCATGCGATTCCAAGATATTTTCAAAGGTGAAACTGATTTTTAAAGGTGTATGATTTGCGTCCGTTGAAGCTGTAAAAAGAATGGTGCTAACAGAAAAATCTATTTCGAGCATTGAAAGATTCGCCTGAGTATGCAGGCTTTGGTGAACTCTTTTAAGAAAAAATTAGTATGGAACCTATAAATGTAAGAGTGAAAGCAGGTGTTAAAACTGCTAGAAGCCTTATGTCAGTAACTGCAGTATGAACCGCAGGAAACGCTTGGTGTTAAAGGAGCGCATAAGGCATATAGTAAAATTCATTAGACCCTTGAGCATTACAGGAAAATTATGTTTGTCGTTAAATGAAGGAGTAAATATTTACGTGTCAGTCGGCATTATAAAATTGACTATGGAACGATTGATACAGGCATAAGTATATATGTATGTATGTATGTATCCATTTGATTTTTTTAACTGCTAATTAACACACGAACAGCTGCTACGCGCCGTTTGCTGATTAGCCAGGTTTTATTGCGGCCACCTGAAATGCATGTCCTACTAAACAAATACGTTCATAATAAAATGCTAGTATAATCGTGTAAGTACACTGTGCTTTTCTCATACTAATGCGTGTTATAAAAAGCAAATCCACCCCTAATGGCCATGCCACACCATCAGTGGATGCTATAAAAAGGCAAATTTAGGTAAATATTCAGGTATTTTTGTCACCTAAACTTTAGGCCGAAATTGACGAAAGGCACGACATATCCAATACTATTGCAAACTAGCGCAAACATTTGTATATAGCTATGCATATGTGTGAGTACATTAGTTGCTGCCGCAATGTCTGTGAGTCGAAGCCGAGAAGTTCACGTCATTTTCGTTCGCATGGTCCTCACCCTGATTGGTCACGTCAAACAGACAAGTCGAAAAATATTTTAACAGTACAATTAAATAATGCAGCCGAGGCCCCAAAAAAACAGCAATGACAGAAGTTATTAGTGTCGCAATGCAAGCATAAAAATCAATATAAAAACTTAAATAAAAAGGCACTAGGGTTTAGGGCTGAATTTCCAGCTCTTTATTTCGTGATGTTCTTAGTTGTGATGAAACTAAAATTTCAAGCATCATAAGTTGGCGTTAACAGTGGCGACTGACAGAAATGACATTCATTCAAATAGATGATGACAACAGCCATCGAGCAAAAATTCAACAACTACAGCAAAAAAGTGAGTCATTTGATACAAGTATAGTAACTGTGTTGACCAATAAAGGATCACAACGAACTAAGTGACAGGCGCGGCTAAGTAGAAATATGTAGATGAAAATAATGTTATTAACAGGAGTCAAGATTTGAACAGCGGCCGTTGCGTTCTCAACTTATCCTTCTTGATGGGCGCCTAAGCGATTTTCGCCCAAGTCCATGAAAGCAAGCTAACCGGCGCAATTTAGAAACATCAAGGCAAGCCCCGGAAACAGAAATTAAAATTATTTCAATTCTATCAGAGGCATATTCATGGAAAATCTGTGGGCAGATTGCCCAGACTACCCATAACTGGATAATGGTTATGCTGATTTTTGTTTTATTTAGAGTTCGTATGGTCAATTTCGCCACCCAGAGAGCTGCGTATGTCGCCATGCGTGGTGACCAAGGAGTATTAAGGAGAAATAACCAGTCGACCATGGCAGCGTAAAAACCTGAGGCGACTTGGACTCCGTTAGAAGACAGCCTTACTTAATCCCCCGGCCAGCTCAGCCATTGGCTTGAAATTACTCTGATATGGGTTATCGGTCATAGGAACATACGGGGCAATGAGATAGCGGATGAGCTAGCAAGAAAGGGTTCGACACTAGACAGAGCAGAGGCGGTGGGAGTCTCCACCCCACTGAACACACTAAAAGCATCCATTGCTTCACACTATAATGCTTTAGCGGAATGAAGATGAAAGCAAATACCTACAAAAAACACATGGCCGTCATACAAAATCCAAAGGACGAATGACCTGCTAGGATGTTCTCGGCCAAACATTTCACGCATCACTGCAACCCTTACAGGACATTGGAAAGTAGGGGATCATGCAGCTATACTCGATCTACCCTTCAATCCTATCTGTAGATGCTGTCAAGCGGAAGGGGCGAAGGAAAGTATTTTCCACTATTTATGTGAATGTCCGGGACTAGCCAGGGAACGACTCCGATCCTTCGGTAAGCCTTTCCTACAGCAAATTAAGGAGATCTCAGACATCAAGATAAAGGATTTTCTGCTATACCTGGACCTCACTAAATGGATCTGACTTGGAAACAAAAAACAAACAAAAAATCATCATCACACGAGATAGTGGTAGCAAAACGGTGCTGGTCACTAATTAGAAGCATTTCAGCTCAGAAATGTTCAACCACCTTAACAACAACAATCCTCCGGCAGCCAAACCTACCCAATAGGCAAGAGTCGCATCACTTCTTGGGTTTTTTTTAACGAAGTTTACGTCTCCGATGTGTGTGGTTCGCAGGAGATATTTTACTTCTTTCCTACCACCAACATCTGGGAGGTGTACCCTTATCCATCTCCTGAAGATGCGCCCTCTAACGATAATAGGTTTCTTAACTTAATTTCGGCATAGATTTTAGCTGGAGATTTGCAGTAGTGATACAAACTGATGATCATTAGTATTAGTCAGAAAAAAAATTTGAAAAAATTACCGCGATTTTTAAGCTACTCGATACTTACACTTTATTATAACAAAATTCCATGGGCTATAAAACTGCGTACTCAAATTTCAACAAAATTTGTCTACAAATTCTAATGAAAAAGTGAAAAATTTTGACGAAAATTTATTGCATTTCTTGTAAGTTTGCGCAAATTCTGGCACTTGGATTTATAAGGATTTCCTTAGCTCAACTCGTGCGACCTCAAGTTTTTCTTCCCACTGATTTGCTATGATTTTGGAGATCGACTTTGAGAATTTCACGGCCCTTATATGCAGTCCATAGACAAAAACAACTGGTGCCCAAAATGGCGCATTCTAAACAGACACACGGTTGTAGCGCCACATAAGATGAATAATTAGAGTGTATATAAGCAATTATTTTTTATGTAAATCATTTTTTTTGGTGTTATAAATAAAAATCGATAAAATTTCTTGCACTAATATTAAAAAAAAACTTTTTTGCTTAGTATGTTTCATGCCGTCGCTTTAATAGGTTTTTTTAATACCATTTTCATTACTCCATTAGCGCTACTAGCAATAAGGCTCATTTTTATGGGTTAAATAAAAGTTCAGGGACCAGGAAAACTACACCAAATTTTCATTTTCTTAAGATCTTTAAAAATTTACACTTTCCTGAAAAAACTATTGTATTTACTATCGATAACTTTGAAACTCTGCAACCAACTAAAGTCCTAATGACTATTTCCATTACATAGACAATTAAACTTGATACAACTTTTCCCAAGAAGTTGTCATGCACAAACCGCTTTCGATATATTCGCACATACATTCACGCATACATACGCCCATATCATTTGAAAAGTATCAGGCATTTACATGCTTTCGTATCCTCGGATACCTGTGTATGTGTGGCTGAGTGCGAGTGTGAATGCAAAAAGTTTGGCTCGTGCATTGTAAAAGTTTTGATTAAGAAATTAATTGCGTTTACAAAACACAGTTTAATGCTGCAAACGCTCAAGCAAATTAACGTGTATTTTAAAGTTGAAAAGTGTACTTCCAATACTGAGCAAAGAAAGGATATGCGGGAGAGGAGGGAGTGATATAAATGTTTTGGGTAACTAGCGGAAGGTTGCAGGCGAAAAGGGATAAACAAATGCCAATGTGGGCATACAGACGTGCATAGGTATATCTCTTTGCATGCATGTATGTGTGTATGTTTACGCGCTCATCCCTGCAATGGGCGACATGCTGATGTGCAAAGCACTGCGTCTGAGTTCTTTGTGCCTCATTTGACTTTGGTATTGTATTTGTGACTTTTTTGGTTTAAAAGGATATTTACTGCCAAGCCATTCATTCCAGCAAGCAGCAAGCAAAGTATTTACGATTGTAGAAAAGGTTGTGGGTCTACATTCCTCGAATGGATCTGCTCATGTATACTAAATGCCTTTGAAAGCCCGCAAGCTTTGCGAAAAGATATTACATGTTTTCGTGCTCATATGATTGAGTTTGTGTGTCTGTGTATGCATGTGTGTGTGTGTGGGTGTGTCATTGGCAGCGCTGAATGCGTAAGATGATGACTTCTTCAGCATACAAATAGCGAATTTGGCATACCCTGTAGGGAAAAAGGGACACCAACGGGCAGTTACCTACAGCCAACCACAGCTCTTGCTGTAGCAGAGTAGATTAATGGATTTCAGATTGGCGCACTGCCCCAGGCTGTCGAAGAAAGAAAACCACAGTGTCCTTAATCGTCTGACTACCAAACCCGGATATTTACAGAGAAAATACTCAACAGTCTCCTTCTCTGAAACGTCGCCACAACTTTTACAATGGGGGTTAAATGGTAAACGCAGCTTTTCTGTGTAAGTGCCGATCGAACAATGGCCGGCATTTCTGTGCCCTGCGTCTATGACCCTCGGTCCAAAGGGTTTTCGAATTGGCACATTTCATCAGATCTGCGCTTTCCTGATAAATCCATTGTGCCATTCCCTTTTAACAACAGTCAGTGGGATACCGATGCCCTGGCACCCAGATCAGAGAAATGCTGCCTGCACATCCATGAGATCTGATTTCTTCCTTACAGGAGTTGACTAGTTTGGATCTGTGCCATTGCGTCGTCAGAGCTTTGATGGC
The DNA here is from genome assembly GCA_037575425.1 of Anastrepha fraterculus. NCBI lineage: Eukaryota > Metazoa > Arthropoda > Insecta > Diptera > Tephritidae > Anastrepha > Anastrepha fraterculus. The sequence goes on along the minus strand of JAYXIM010023335.1, from coordinate 10,235 downwards.
GACTTGACTATCGGGAAAAATGTTAATATCTCTCTCGCTCCCATATTCTCTAAGCAATTTGCATATCTGCAGGTTCACAAAGCCTTCCGTCTGAAAAACACTACCAGTATTCGCCAGTTTAAGGGATAGATAAATTGGTTGATTTAGTGAAAACCCCCGCTCCGTCTTCCGATTCTATCTGGGAGCCGTCAGTGAAGACAGAGCTATCTGCCTCGGTACAGATTTTCCTTTTATTCCAATCCTGCCTACCTGAAAAGATTGCCTTGGCTCGAACCTCAAACACCAGTTTGCGAACAGAAGATCTATACTCCGAATGGCAGAATGGCTTTTATGACAGAAATACACTCGGAGGTTTGCCATTGAATGCCGAGGATCGATCGCTTTAGAAACAACTTTTTCTATCGTTTCATGCACGGAAATTCAACCTTGGACACTTCCGCATGGTAATTTCGCATCAACCCAGACTCTGGCAGTTATGTACGCAAGTTATCTAGAAGCTCATCGCTTGCGAATTAGACGGAACCATTCCTTACTGGGCGTTTGTTTCTAGGTTAAGGGGCGTATTACACAGAAAATATGCCAATTTAGCAGCTGATGCGTATGTGAATGAAAAAGGGTCACAATGCATACGGAGAGCTCTAAATAAAGTGCATATCTGGCCGAATACATATCTGGTTATTATATAACGTAATACGGGGGCAACTGCTTTGTGTGCGCTTGTTTGCTAGCCAGTGGATGAGTGCGTGCGTTTAGTAATATGGATGTGTGTGGGTGTGAGGGTGTGTGCGTGTGTGAGATTGTGTGTATTGTAAGATAAGTAACATAGCAACTCACTGGCCAAGCTTAAGATACCCTCTGGGCACATTCCTTATTATCAGTTACATCGCATTTTTCCTTCTTAGATCGCTCGAAGTCCACAAAAAGCTTACATCTTAGATATTTTGTCCTTTCCAACCATTTCTCAATGAAAGTCTGATGCGCGTGCAAATGCAGGAATTTTAAGAAATGTGACATCTACAGATATCTAAATATACAATATCTACAATAGCAATAACAACAACAACAGCAAGTTAAAATAAATGATACCAACAGTTGCAGTATAATGTGGCAATGCGGAAGGAGATTGGCGAGCACAGCACAGAAAACGACCTATTAGGATATTAAAGCAGGACCTTAAGAAATAACAAAAAAAAGCAAAGCAAGGAATAAAGGATTTGAACGCTTCTATGGCGGCTACAGCAGCAGCTACATCGGAAAAGCAATTCAAAGCGTTGTAATCAGTGTTGCCAAGTACTCTCAGGGGGGCGGTGCGATAGCAAAAGACTTTTATGTTGGACATGCCACACGGTTAATGAGCGCTTGCATCTTACATATGCACATACAAACAAACAAGCTCATAAACAGTTAATGCCTAAAAAATGTATTTCTGTTTATTTTGTAGGTTTTTTCATGTGTATGGTATTTTGTCAATTTAATTTTATGTATATTTACAGGCATACATAAATAGGTACAATAAAAACATATTAATTATTGCGTAATGGGTGATTTAGGGGCCACCTCAAAAAAATATCGACGCCCACATTGTTATTGTTGTTTTTTATACATCTGTTTGCATAAGTTTTAGATTGCGGAGAAACATAATCGAATAGGAATGGGCTTAACAGGCAGTGGGTGCTGAGTCCGATCCCCAGTATGGACACTGCACATTAAATAACAACATAACTTTTTTTTCAACAACGTTTCCTCAAGTGGGTCGCGCAAGGCTCATAGAGAATCAGTCTGAATGAAGAAATCAGCGTCACCGGAGTTGAAGCGATGTGGTCTAAAGTCAAGGCAAAGGCTGAAAACCGAAGCGATTTGAAAACATTTGTGAAGGCACTATGCGTCCACCAGACGGCGCTAGAACAACTAATTTTTATTATTTTTAGTTGAGCGACTACATGTTCGGTATTATGTGGTCATGATAATTTTCAGCCATTGAAACTTGCGCCACGATCGCTTTGTGTGACGGAGCAGAATCTTGCTGAAAGATGTATGGGCTGTGATCTGTGAGTCTTCAGAACCTCGATATATGCAGCAGAATTCATTCGAAATCCTTGAGTAAAGAAAGTTTGTTGCTCACAACACTCAAGACAATGCTAGTGGCTAGAAACTTCGTGAGCACGAGAACAGGCACCTCTGTGGTATTGGAACATATCCATCTTCCATTCTGGTCATTTCTGCGGTTGACCTCTTGTCCTTGATCTACAACTTTTCGTCAGAAAAAAACCATAACATGCGCCTGAAATGGTGTTTAATTTTGTTTAGTATGCGTTTTCATCGGGTAACTCGTTCCTCTCGTGTTTACTCCGACGTAGACTGTCTACTGCACATAATGTAGGATCTTCATAAGCAATTCAACGATTCAGTGATTTTGCAGAGTCCTCGTCAATGATCACTGGCACTTTTTCGATAAATTCTGCAGATCGGACAGTGTCAGAACGTTGTTCGTATTTTTTGCGTTTTATAGCAGAGTCTGCATCGCCGGCCGAGACTACCAATTCACGGTGCACCTTATGAACGAACGAACGAGCGCACTTAAGAAAATTAGAGATTTCTAAGTCGTTGAGATTTGCTCTGCGTCTCCTTATTTCTTAAGTTTACTTGTAGTCCTCCATGTCTTATCTGGATTATCTGATCTAAAAGGAAAAACAATGGTTTCGCGAAGTTATAGCTACAGAAATGGATGTGCTCAAATATCGTAGGCACCATGTATATGCATATACAGGGTGGGCCATATAGCGTTTGCATTTTGAACCACCTATTTTTTTGAGAATGGTAACACAAATGACATGTCAAATGTGTTCATAATTTACTTAAAGGTTTGAGATACACGAAATGGGACGCTATACGCTTGAACAAAATTGGAATATATTGAAAGCCTATTTCCAAAGTGGTGAGTCTTCTTCTTCTTTTCTGATTTTCACATCTGTGGCTACGTCAATAAGCAAAATTGTCGGATTTGGGACCCAGAAAATCCACACGTTACTGTAGAGAAGCAAATGCATCCACAACAAGTTACTGTTTGGTGCGGTTTTTGGTCTGGCGGCATCATCGGGCCATTTTTTTCGAAAATGAGCGAGGAGCCGCGGTTACAGTGAATGGCGAGCGTTACCGTGACATGCTCAACGAGTTGTTTCCAAAAATTGAAGAGGATGGCATGGACGACATTTGGTTTCAACAGGACGGTGCAACTTGTCACACTGCCAAAGTTACACTCGAACTTTTGGCTACCGTTTTTGAAAACCGAATAATCAGCCGAAATTCCGATATCAATTGGCCGCCTCGGAGCTGCGATTTAAGACCGTTGGACTATTTTTTGTGGGGAGCCGTTAAGGACAAATGCTATGCGAATCATCCAGAGACGATTGATGCTTTAAAACATGAAATCGAAGTTGCCATTCATGAAATTGGAGCCCAAAAATTGGGTTGATCGAATGGCCTACTGCAAAGCCAGTCGTGGCATTCATTTGAACGATATCATTTTTCATTCATAAATGACAATGTTCAATCGTCAAAATAAAAACTAGTTTGAAAAAATATTGATTTTTTTTTTTATAGCCGATTCAAAAAGCAAATTTTACATGGCTCACCCTATTCTTGCATTTTCACGCTTTTGTTTCGTATTTTTAATTTTCGGAATTTCAATCGGAAGCAAATTTTTTATTGATGAGTTTGGGGAACCTTAAGTTGGCAATACGGTTTCCTGCGACTGTCAATTTGACTATCCTCCGCTGGTTTAAGTTTAGTTTCGCTTGAAAATGCATCATGAATAGACTCATCCAGGAGCACCGTTTCCGAATTGTTTTAATTTATTTGGAAAAAATGTGGCCCAATCGAGAAACCAACCATGCAAATACGCGCATTTCTTAGATGAGTACCAATCGTGAATCAGTAATTCGAGAAACTCTGGATCTTTTTCGCAGTACAATTCAACTCATTCCTCAAGCACCATTACAGTGTTTCTTACCAAAAATCAAACTCATTAGAAAATTGGTTTTCAGAGTAGGCGTGAAGCAGTAATTACCGCCTTCGTAGCAAGTGGACCGAAACGTTAATCACAGTTTTGAATTGGCTATTTGACCTCAATTTAAGGAGTCAGGGAGTCACTTTATACTTAACGTATTATTACTTGAATACATGTATGGACTTAACAATTTTTTGGCGTTGGGGGCGTTGTCTTAACTCGCCTCCCGCAAGCTATACATAACCTACAAACTTTACCTAATTCACTTAACCAAATTAAATCCTTTGAAAAAATATGCGCCCTACGCCCCCCAGCGTGATTCGTTAACCTGTTCACATGGCCACTTAATTGAATATTTATCACTTAGTTTTTCACGCCTCCCCTCTGCCCCACCAACCAACATTTCATCAATCAGTTTGCTGTAAGAAAATTTAATTTCAAGCCATCAACTCAAACAAAAGCAAACCGAAATAATAATTTACCACTTCACCCTTTTTGCACTAATAAACAAATTAACACAATGACTTGGAGTTGGTGAAATGACAGAAAGGTAAGAAAGTGTGTTTGTGCGCTTGTGTATGGGCGCATTTGCGTATGTTTGTGTAGGCTAGGCAAAGAGAAATAGGCAGAAAGCGTGAAAAATGAAATTAATAAATCCTTCGACTTGCTGCGTTTTTGAGTAAATGCCAAGTCATTATGACGCGTACTAAAGTGCTCATACAAATTAGTATTAATGAGTGCGCACATGTACGTAAATGCCTATGAATGTGTGTGTGGTTGTGTATGGGCGCACATGTAAATGGAAGGAAATTTGTAAGCTTAGAAGAATGAACTAAATTATTCGGAGTGTTTTGCTTGAAAGCACACACACACAGCCACACAACCGCACACACATACTTAAGTGAAGCCACGCGGCCAAACTTTCCAGTTCGCGGCGTAATCTCTACAGCCAGCCGCCAATAATAAAACTGCAGAAAAATCATTAAAAATAAAAATTGTTAAATCATTTTAATTTCTTTACACTCGTTGAACTCAAATTAAAATTGAAATTTCGAACATTTGTGCGTTATTAATCTGTATGTTAAATTAGCGTGCGGTTGGGGGATACTAAGTGAGAAGTTACTAGAAGAGAGGGAAGGTGCAAAAGAAATAAACTAATTTGTTCCACTTCAGTGAGGTAATAAACAATGATATGCATTTTTTTTTAATATAAATATGTGCATACATTAATACATACAGACATAAATATATTTATGTGGATAAGTACGTGATAGAAAAAAAAATGGCTTAGAATGAAAAAGAAAAATGTTTGGGAAAAAATACAATAAAAAGTGAAGCGAATGAAGCGAAAGGTTGCGTTTCAACCCAAAATGAATCCACAAAAAGCATTCTTTGCATATATTACTACACATTAGGGTGGGTCGAATTTTAAAGAACCAGTTTTCCTTTTGAATCGCTTAGCAAAAAGTAATCTACGAATAACTGTGAGCAAACTTGCTGAAGGAAACACAGCTCTAGGTTGGATATAGAGTACTCAAAATGTTCAACATAAGTCCGTTTCGCGGAGAGAAATAAAATTCTTTTATATAAAGGATGGTTAAGTTTTAAGGGCCGGTGTTAATTTTGAATAAAATACAAAAATACAATACGATCTACAATAATTAACTTGAAATTTATTAAAATCAAAAATTATTGTCGCTAAAGGAAAAAGTAAAATAATAAACGCTGCACTGGCACTTCAACAATAAAGCATAGGAGTTTTGCCATTGTCTGCCGCAGGGCGGCCGCTATTAGATTAATTTAAAAAAATTAAGAGCCTCTAAAAAACTGGCACACTCTAATACTCCCACACATGCATACATTAACACGCATAAACCGCGTTTCGATCTAATCAGCTAATTAGGCTTCGGTCAGCAACTCCGCAGTCCGAACAACGCGCCTGACTTCCAATACGCAATACGAATATCTTAGAGGGGCACTGATTCATAACTGGGCAATAAAGAAGTACCCATCCCAAAAGCATTGTTGTTGTTATGCAGTATCATCGAGCTTGAGTAGTTCTCTTTTATGCTTTTTAAATGCTGGTCATTTAGCCAACAATAACTTTTCACTCAACACTTTTTTCTTTCGAAAACGTAAGTGGTGGCCCAAAACACAGAGCGGCAATGCAAATGAATGTAAAAGCAGCAACAACTAATTATTTTAAAGTGTAATGGATCGGAGCAAAATGCTGTGCTCTAATCATGTTGAGCATTTTGAATGCGATTAATTAGTAAGACAGCTGCAATAAATGGTTGGAAAAAACAGCAAGAGACCAAACTGACTTTTCCCACAATGAAACTGCTTTGCTGGTGTTGGCATATGGCTGATTATGGAAAGCAAATAAAGTCATCTAAAGCGTCCGGAAAATACGTAATGCAGTGCTGATATGCAGCTGATAACGGAATTATATTAAAATAAATCCTACCAAGCGATGGCTACATCCTTCACAAAACTAACACACACAAGTAATGGATAGGTAATAAAAAGTAGTTGAAAATTTTCCTCGCATATCAGTTACTGCCTTTTTATTCTCCTGTGTTTCGTGTAATTTTTAATCCGCTGTTGTCTTATGTTTCTTTTTTACCTCGCCTGTGGTGATCTTTGATCCTCTCATCGGCTCATTTAACACAACCAAACAAAAGGTTCTACGTGGCTATGGCATAATTCAATTCACGTATTCCGCTCCCTCATTCCACGTTTACCTAGGCATTGTTGTTCGATACGTAATTTTTATGACGGCTCAGCCAGCGTAGGTGTGCCGTGTACCTGCCGCAACAGCCATTGACTAGCTCCGGATCATTTTTTGTGCCTCGAAAATTGTGTGCGTGCGTTTTAGCGGCTAGGCCATTCCACAGTTTTTTTCTCTTCCACGTTTTCATTACAGTATTTACCATTATATTTTTTAAGTTTCTTAAAGCCTTTTGCTCTTTTATTTGGAGAGCATTGTTGGTCTTGCATTCCCTTTAGAATTTCCCAAACATTCATATGTAATCCACAACGCCTCTGCTCTTTTGTTATCCTCTTCATCCTTTTCTATCATAAGATACTTAAAAACTATCTTATATTTCAATGAAAAGTATTGATTTACACATCAACTACATAATCGCTTTAGTAAATCCCTTCGATTAAGAACTATTACCCATGTCCTCTTTCTCCCTTACCCTTTACCATTCACCAAAGGTTTTCCACTCCTCACACTTCACTCTGTCAGTTGGTGGTGGTTGGCTACTGTACTTGATCGGAAGTGGAATTGAAGCATCTCTAATACCCTCAATATATGTTATGTTAATCGGATTTACAATCTTAACAAAGTATTCCTTTTGCAATGAAAAAAAAATCAATTTACCAAGCAATTATTGTGCTACGATTCCCTTTCTCCGCAGCATTCGCCTTTTTCTAATCCCAAATAAATCACAAATCAAATTATGCTCCTAACCAAAGCATAAAGTGAGCAAATGCTTGGTTTCTTAATATACATACATACAGGGTGCATACATACATACAGGGTGCGTACATTCATACATACACATATACTGGTTTTAGATGCTTATGATTTCCAAAACGCCTTGCTCACAGTTAGCGTTTCCTTTACAGAATTATCAAATTCGATTGTCGACATTCGTACTTTTTTCAGAATTCGTACTTTTCTACTCAAGTCTATTTTCTGATCACGCATTTAACATTCTTTCCTTACCTTAATAAAGTTAGGTTAGATTAAAGTTGCTGCGGATAGATCTAATGACTTACTTAGGCCATTTTTAAAACATAATGGCAAACCCTTATCTTTATAATAAAGCTAAATTCTTGGCCATAATATTAAATTATATACGTTTTATTTCATCTTGAAAACCTAACCTCTAAAAAAAACACCCTATATAAGTCAAACCGTAAAGTGATCCCCACAAATGTGCCATCAGGTGAAGGATATTCATAGGATCAGATATTCCTTGGTCACAGACTAGCAAAATATGCAATAAAAAACTTCATAATGGAATACCAATGGAAAATACCTGGAAATGCTTTCCTTACAGGTGTCTTTTGTAAAAGTATGCGAAAGTATTTAATTGTGTTTGTACAATGTGGCGTATAAATAATTAGCTATGGGAGCCCCTTAATATGCGTAAAATACTTTTAGTGATCAGTCCAGTGCATTGTGTTTAGTGTCGAAATATATCCCTTGATTTCTTTATAGATCAGAAGGGGATATATGCATATGCTTAGTAGAAAATGCCATTGTTTCATTGAAAAGCAGCAGTAAGGAAACTGGGAACTTAAGGCATTCGATCTAGTAACTCTGCTGTGGAGCTCATTTGGTAGCCACTCAAATAAGATCCTTGGAATTCGGATTAAAGTCCCATTAAAGTTATCAGCTGAGTCGTGGAAATACGTTGAAAAAATTATAGTCTTGAGAGATATGCAGAAAGAAATTTGCAATATGGGTTACCTAAATATGAGAGTACAAACATTGAAGTTTCTTTTGGCTTCAAGTCAAAAAATAGATCACAATAGAAAAGCAACTAACAGCAATCTAATCAACGTGAACCCCAGCCAAGTACCACTTTTACTTTAGTATGCACTTGGCGAAAGAAAAATGTGTGGTTACAAGGTCACAATTTAATATGTGACTACTCACACTTCTGATAATTATTAAAATGACCGCCAACGCTCAGATGCTTCCTCATAATTTCGCTTGGAGCTGCACCGCTCAAGAGTTCGTTCAACATTTCCTGTTTTCTGAAGAGTTCTGGTGTTTTGAAGACAATACGCTTCAGGTTGGTTGAGCCGTAACATATTTGGTATCGTCAGACACTCGAATATCTAAATACTTGACGCCTCGCTGCTTGGAGGATTGTACATATCTTCGGAAATAACTCAAATTAGGCTCCACAACTTTGGGTGCGTACTCTCCCAAGGATGATAGATTACCTGGTTTGCCATTTAGCTTGTGAAGGGAGCTTTGGCTGCCGCGTCGCTTGGGATATTCTGCAGCACACATATTGATATACTCGTCAAATCAGTCGTTGTTCAGAGGGCAACGAAGTGTTGTCATTGGTTAATTTGTTTCGTATATCACTAACACAATCTCAGTTTTTTCGTCAGCAAACCGCTTCGTGACCCAAGTGACATCAGCCCATCAGCTGATTCAGTCAAATTCGCTCAGAGCCGAGTCCACTACGTAGCACACCTTTAAAAATCTTTTGCTCATGCTACTTTCCTATATCTACAGTATAGTTTAAAAACAAAACCCAATAAATGAGTTTTTTGAATCTTCTACAGGATCACTCCTAAAAACGTTAACTGCGATTCAACAGAGGTCCCTTTTGATGCACATGGAAAATGAAAACACATTTTCTTCTAACCTAACCTGCCAACATTTGTGTGCGTGTGTCTGATTCCCTAAGTAACAATCAAACCTGGACTCTCCTTAGTCACGCATAGGAGCAAAGGACTGTTGAAGTCCTTTTCTTTCCTAGACATATTGGCGTCTTATATGTAAAAAGAGGCTGATTTACTTGTGCAGTTCGATGTGTGTGCGTGTATCAGCCCTCAAAGCAGCCGAAAACAATAAACCTAAAATGAAGAATTTCTGCTTCATAAGATTTATGTAGGTATTTTTCATTTATTTCCCAACTTAGGAATTCGAGTATTACGCGCTAATGATTTATTGGTCGCTAAAGTAGCTTAAGTGTTTTGTATTTATTACATTTGAATTGATCAGACCCAGTGATAGTTTTGAAAAATGTTCCTGCAACAAATATTCCAGTTTACGTACAGTTTGCGTAAATTTGTCTGAATGCTGGTAAGCTGAAAACTACTTTTTAAATTTAGCTTAACATTTTATTGGGTTGTAAAATTTACGTTTTACAGATATTCGATACCTTTCTACATTGAGCCATGCAATCAATTTGCACGGCTTCCGGCTATAACTTTTGACATCCATCCATCGCCAAAAAGTTAGAAGCAACAACATTTCAATCAACTTAACGATTTCCCATGTAATTTGAGCGCTGCAGCCATAAAAAGCAAATACAAATCTGATTAAATCGTAAAGCTCTGCTGCTGCAACCGATGTCCTCGTGTTGGGACTTTGTTTCGAGCCAACGTTTAAATATTAATCATTAAAAACTGTCAACGCCAACCAAATGTATGACAGCCGAATTCGGAAATTTTCTCACCATTTCACACA